>CABFOV010011860.1:0-12709 GCA_902141375.1 Timema poppense | reverse complement strand
GTGGAATCCGAACCACGGTGGAGGCCTGGCATTCCCCACATTCACAAGATGTCTTGTCAGAGGTGAAGGAAGGGTATGGTATTCAGATACATATTTGCCGGGACCGAGGATTGAACCCCGGCCGCCAGCATAGAAGTCTGACACCTTACTCCTAGACCACCAGGTCATCAAGAGAAAATTATTATTATTATTATTATTATTTAACACCGTGTCTTACTACTCGTTCGGGTTATACGCTTTAATTACTAATTACGCTAATGTATTAGGAATCGTGAAGGTTGAAATAGAGGAAGTGAACCCGCATTTGTGTGGATGGAGAGTGGAAAACCATTTAGGAAAAACAACCCCCAGTTCACCCGACCGAGATTCGAACCTCGATCTCCCCGTCCTCAGCAGTTGAGCTCAACACGACTAGCACGTTAGCCAACTACGCCACCGAGGCAGGTTGTATAGCAAAAAACATGTAGATAGACCCAACGTAAAAATAATAGAAAGGTAGATTCACTTAAGAGCAGTTTAATTATGCCATTGCTTACGTCACCCAATACACAGCATTTATATTTTAATACAAACGTATAGTAGAATAATGACGTTAATTGGATATTGTTGTGGATTTTAAAGGTTTGTTTATCCTTTTAAAGTTTAAAATATGACCTGATTTTTAGCAGATTAATTTGTCTTTTATATATCTTTGTGTATGTAACACGGTGGCTTGTATACTGAGTGACGTCACAGTCATGCTCAAACAATCAAGACGTCTCTCTCCGTACGGCGGTACCGTCTATTCTCTCTACATTGGATAGGGCTACGTTTAGTTTAATTTTATACACAATTTATCTCAACAAATCTTGAATATATTATGTCCTGAGTTTAAGGGGTTCATACGTCCTAGCCTAGGCGATACTTAAAATTTGTACCCAGTTGTTTTATGTATATCATAAATAAAATAATAAAATAAACAATGACGTAACTATCGGGCTGTAAAATAAAATAATAAATTGGGCGCCAAAATACTGGACTAAAAAAAATAATTAAAATAATAAAGAAAAAAATTGCTTGGGTGGCCGCACGGTCTAAGGCGCTACTCTTGCAGTAGACTAAACTGCCGATGACGGCATCTCATTTAGTCTGGTTTAACAGTGACGGGGAGGTTGGGGTTCAAATCCCAGCTGGGTGTACTGAAGGTTATTTTTCCACTCAAATAAGGACAAAAATTCCTCAAAATTCTAACTTCCTCTTACCTACCCCATTAGCGTAAACTCTTTATTTTCCCAAAGCGTTTTACTAACCTTCCAGGTGGTGCGAAGTTTAATTATGCTAATAGAGTAGGGTTGAGGAAGGTAAATTTTGGAGGACCTCATTTATCATTTAAGGAAAGTGTGAAAACATTTATATAAAACCACCCTCAATAAATCTGTTGAGAATCCGAACCCCAAACTCCCCATCACCGGCGAGGCAGACTAGATGAGCCTGACATTAAGTTTACGGTGCGGGTATTATCGTGATAAAAATATGTACAGCCCGGATTGGTAGTAGAACGCGGAGGAAAAAAAAATACCGTAAAAGTTTAATGAATATACCTTAACCTCTGAAATGTGCAATAATGCCTACAACTTTGCCCTTTCCAGCCCAAATTAAATTAGGTATATTCTATTATTATATTATTTAAAAATATATGTAGGCCCTTTAGCTTTTAAAAAAATGTGTTATTGTTAATATGGTTTCAAAATTCTTCTTAATATCTAGCCATTTGGCAACATCGGAAATTGATATTTTTTAAAGATAAAAAATATATAAAATCAAACATAAAAAACAACGCAGCCATATGTCTACACCGGGCTGCAAAGGGTTAAAAATGAGCTAATATTAATCTTAAGACTTTTTAAAAACATTATAAAACGCAGCTCACCTCTCCAGACACATCTTGGTGGTGAGGAAGCCCCTGTACCCAGACCGGATGTACGGGTTGAACTTGAGGTGGGAGGGGGCATCATTGTAGCTGAGCAGAGGTCCCAGGGCATCCTTGTACTCTCTTAGTTCGGGTTGAGGGCTTGACTCCACCACCTTCGACTTCCCTGACGTCTCCGATCCCTGTAAGACAACACCGTCATGTGTATTTCTTTCCTCATGTGTGGAACCCTTCATATGTTACATATGTCCCACAACTCTCGATGACACCTCCTAGCCCTGCAAGATAATACCATCATGTGCATTTAATTCCTCCTGTGTGGAGCCCTTCATATGTTCTACAGATCTTGAAGACACCTCCAAGCCCTGTAAGACAACAATACCATGTGCATTTCTTTCCTCATATGTGGAGCCCTTCATATGTTACATATGTCCCACAACTCTCGATGACACCTCCTAGCCCTGCAAGATAACACCATCATGTGCATTTAATTCCTCATATGTGGAGCCCTTCATATGTTCTACAGATCTTGAAGACACCTCCAAGCCCTGTAAGACAACAATACCACGTACATTTCTTTCCTCATATGTGGAACCCTTCATATGTTACATATGTTCCACAGATCTCTATGACACCTCCAAACCCCGCAAGACGACAACACCAATGTGTGCACATGTGGAGGTGGCCAGTGGCGTTTAGCGAGCAAATTTCCAAGGAAGGAAGTTGAACCTCAAGCTTGTAAATGTTTTGAAAGCCAACAGTAAACAATGAACCAACAAACTAGTAAACAATCAGTCTTGTCGTCGGTGAGGTAGAGGAAGTTACCACGTAGTCGCCTTAGGCACGTGAATAAACATGAACGATTGTGAAACCAACATTGAAAGACCATGAACTCGTTTTTTCATGTTAATTAACAATAAAGAGAGAGAAGCGCATGCTTTAAATGTGATTATATAGCTCATCTACGATAGGAATGCAGGTAAGTGAGAGCTATAAGAAGGTTCTTTAATGCAACTAATAGTCACTTACGCCAACCTATTCGGAAATAATTATTATTCTCTTGGTAATACTATATTATCAATAAAAAAAAGTGTTATCAAACCATTATAATAATACTTACAGCCAATGTTTGCAATAAAGAACCTCCTGTTAGCCTGAGTCGGTAGTCACATGGTCTAAGACGTCACTATCGTGTTGGACTAGACTGACGATAACATGTAGATAGGGGTTCGAATCTCGGTCAGGTGTACTGGGTATTTCCTCCAAAACTGTTTTCCACTCTCTCTCCACGCAAATGCAGGTACACTTCCTATAAATTCAACATTGATCATCCCTAACCCATTAGCGTAATTATTAATATATATGCGTATAACTTGAAGAGGTGCGGTGCTTAAAAAACATTATTTTTAGCACCACGTTTTACTACCCGATCGGGTTAGTTTATTTGTTTATGCGCCAATTATGGTATGGGAATTAGGAAGGCTATTTTAATACGAGGTATATTCACACTCGCGTGGAGGGAGAGTGGAAACATATTTTGGAAAAAACACCCTCAGTACACCCGACCGAGATTCGAACCACGAGCTCCATGTCATCGGCAGTCTGGTCTGTTGCAAAAGTAGCAGGTTAGTCCACTCGGCCGCCGAAGCGGATTTAAGGCTATTGATATGTTACTTTCTATTAATCAAAGTAAAAAAAAATGGCACTGGGAACAAAAGACATACAATATAAGTGAAGGTTCTAAGTTTTACAAATGGCAAATTATCAGCTTTCTAAAGGAATGATTTTATATTTGAAAGGAAGCGAAAGAAATAATGATAGGAACATATAGAAGATAATTTTCAATTATGCAACTGAAGAAAAAGGAACATAGTTTACACTTCACTCTGTTAACACAGGATAGAGAGGAACGCAGTTTACACTTCACTCTGTTAACACAGGATAAAGAGGAACACAGTTTACATTTCACTCTGTTAACACAGGATAAAGAGGAACACAGTTTACACTTCACTCTGTTAACACAGGATAAAGAGGAACACTATATACATTTCACTCTGTTAACACAGAATAAAGAGGAACACAGTTTACACTTCACTCTGTTAACACAGGATAAAGAGGAACACAGTTTACACTTCACTCTGCTACCACAGGATAAAGAAGAACACAGTTTACACTTCACTATTTTAACACAGGATAAAGAGGAACACAGTTTACACTTCACTCTGTTAACAAAGGGTAAAGAGGAACAACACAGTTTACACTTCACTCTTTTAACACAGGATAAAGAAGAACACAGTTTACACTTCACTCTGTTAACACAGGATAAAGAGGAACATAGTTTACACTTCACTCTGTTAACAAAGGATAAAGAGGAACACAGTTTACACTTCACTCTGTTAACACAGGATAAAGAGGAACACTATTTACATTTCACTCTGTTAACACAGGATGAAGAGGCACACAGTTTACACTTCACTCTGTTAACACAGGATAAAGAGGAACAGAGTTTACACTTCACTCTGTTAACACAGGATAAAGAGGAACACAGTTTACATTTCACTCTGTTAACAGAGGATAAAGAGGAACACAGTTTACACTTCACTCTGTTAACACAGGTTAAAGAGAAACACAGTTTACACTTCACTCTGTTAACACAGGATAAAGAGGAACACAGTTTACACTTCACTCTGTTAACACAGGATCAAGAGGAACACAGTTGACACTTCACTCTGTTAACACAGGATAAAGAGGAACACAGTTTACACTTCACTATGTTAACACAGGATAAAGAGGAACACAGTTTACATTTCACTCTGTTAACACAGGATTAAGAGGAACACAGTTTACACTTAACTGTTAACACAGGATAAAGAGGAACACAGTTTACATTTCACTCTGTTAACACAGGATAAAGAGGAACACAGTTTACATTTCACTCTTTTAACACAGGCTAAAGAGGAACACAGTTTACACTTCACTCTGTTAACACAGGATAAAGAAGAACACAGTTTACACTTCACTCTGTTAACACAGGATAAAGAAGAACACAGCTTACACTTCACTGTTAACACAGGATAAAGAGGAACACAGTTTATATTTCACTGTTAACACAGGATTAAGAGGAACACAGTTTACACTTCACTCTGTTAACACAGGATAAAGAGGAACACAGTTTACATTTCACTCTGTTAACAGAGGATAAAGAGGAACACAGTTTACACTTCACTCTGTTAACACAGGATAAAGAGGAACACAGTTTACATTTCACTCTGTTAACAGAGGATAAAGAGGAACACAGTTTACACTTCACTCTGTTAACACAGGATAAAGAGGAACACAGTTTACACTTCACTCTGTTAACACAGGATAAAGAGGAACACAGTTTACACTTCACTGTTAACACAGGATAAAGAGGAACACAGTTTACACTTCACTCTTTTAACACAGGCTAAAGAGGAACACAGTTTACACTGCTGCCACTGGACCAAGAAGTAGTTTTCCCTTTTAAAGATCTGTCTTTGGCACCCAATCTCGGAAAATTAAGTTTCCTTAAGTCATTAAATCGTGTATTCATTTAATGAAAATCTCAACACTTATTCGAATGTTGTATATTATATATATAACTTTCAGTCAATTTCTCATGCAAAGCGTAAAGTGCTACTGTATTAGAAAAATAAATTTTCTACATTAAAATAAACCTTCAATAATTTATATTAAGATGGTCGATGTTTTAAATTGCAACCCAGATATAAGTTATACGCAATAGTTCGATTAAGATGAATTAAAGTAAAACCTATGGAAATAAAACTTTCGAGACTTCGATACATGCAATTAATGTTCTTTAAAAATACTGTTTTCAAACTAATTATTGTATAAGTGCAGACTACCCCATGTCAAAATTTAGTTTGATACCTATATTTATACGTGATTCATTCAACTTGGAAAAACTATGTCATGCAACACCAACAATTAACAGAAGCGTTATATAAAATAATGTAAGCCCATGTTATTATTAATATAATGATACAAAAAGTGTCCGACCCTTCCAAACCTGAAGCGTTGCACTAACGGCAGTGATCTGAATTGGGTTAGATCTTGCAAGCCAACCATAATTGTTACCAAGCACTTTTTAAATCTATTTAAAATCAATCAACATTTTAGTTTCAATTTAAAAACGCGTCTTTAGTGTGTCTTGTTTCCTTTGGAATTATAAATTATTATTGCTGCGTTTTCGCTCCTTTTGTAAGCGTGTTCTACACATGCGCGCAACAAAATGACGTCTAAAACACTTCCGCTAATAATCAATGATAGCCGCAAAACATGGTTGCCAACTTTAGCATCCGAAGAGAACCAAGTCACCTTGGTGATAGAAATAAGTTACCTTGTGTTAACTTTGCAATTAATTAATGCTCCTACACAATCACATTTAATTTGTGTTGTGTGTTTTATTGGGGGTTTTTCTTGGTTAAGTTTGTTTGTTGATTTTTGTTTTGTTTACATTTTCACTTTAATAAACAAACCTAAATAAAGTTTTATGAATGAAATTGTGTTTCTTTGAAATTACGTTAAAAAGGATTGTTGCTTCTACGAATTAACAAATAGAGTAAAATACAGCGCTTTACTTTTTTTTTTACTTTAGTTAAATAATTAATTTTTTGTGAAAATTTTCAACCTCAAAGTTATGATGAGTCTTAATTTTTGATGTGCCCCCGAACACATAAAAGTAGATCTTAAAATTATGTCCGTCTGCCCATCCCTGGGGTTACAACAGAAAATGTTAAAAATTGATATTTAGATGTTAAGACATCGTGGCTTATTTTATTTTTACTCCAGCCCTCAAATTAAGGATTGTTTATTTGTGACTGATATTCAAAAATTGTCCAATTTTTGAAATAGTTATAACGATTTTGTTTAAAATATATATCTGGGGAGTGTTCGACATAAAAAAATAATACTAATATTCGTGTTTTTCGGGGCAAATTATTTTAAGGACATTTTTCTGACAGCTATTTTTTTTTTATACTAATATTCGTGTTTTTCGGGGCAAATTATTTTAAGGACATTTTTCTGACAGCTATTATTTTTAATATTTTTGAAAATATTTTTTAACTTTTTTTTGTTAAAAATGGGTATATTGAGAAAGTTTTTATATGATAAATAAACGTGCATGTTCCTTTTACTAAAAAAAAATCACATACGAGTAGTTTACTGAGTTTTGAAAATTTTGACATAAACTATAAAAGACTATTCGAAAAATGATATACGATTGTGTTCCGCCATTTATTATTATTATTAGCACCACGTCTTACTACCCGTTCGGGTTATACGAACTTACGCTAATGTGTAATGGTAGGAGGCCGATTGTGAAATGAAATGGAGGACCTACAGTTTAACGTGGGATCCTAACCACGGCGGAGGCCTGGCATTCCCCACATTCACAAGTTGTGATTAATACACGTTTTGTCAGAGATGTAGGAAAGGTTTGGCAATCAGATAAATCTGTGCCGGGACCGAGGATTGAACCCCGCTCCCCAGCACAGAAGTATGGCACGTTAAATATATAAAATAAATAAATGTTTTCTCTAAAAATAAAAATAAAAATATTGCTATCATCTAATTAGACAGACATATACAGAAACTTTCAGGTATACAGAAATATAACTTTTATTAAAAAGGTACCTAATTTGTTAAACCTTTCATTGCGTTAAATTAATCTCCTTTAGTCATAGTTCAATATTTGTGTTGCATAATATATTATATACAATATATAATTAACCAAATGACGATAGTAGCTTAGTACATCATATTAATTTTCAAGATATAAATAAAATAAAATGGACATCTATAGGGCCGTATAGTCGGCTCGAACATTTAAAGTATCAAGCAAAGATGTCCAACCGAGGATTAAAGGGGTACAAACTTAATTGAAATGCGTCTTTTGTTTTGGGCCAAATTTGGATATAAAGTTATTGTATTATGTACAGGAATGTATTGTAGCCCTTCCTTTTGGACAAATGGTTAGAGTGGTCAATCACAAATATAGAGGACCTTAGTACAATTCTGCTAAGATCTTTGCTGGTTAGTAATTAGTAATCCACTTCAGTGACCGCATAGTTTAAGGCACTACTCTCGCAGTAGACCAGACTACCATCGACGGGGAGATCAAGGTTTCGAATTTCGGTCGGGTGTACTGAGGGTGGTTTTACCAAAAATGGGTTTCCACTCTCCCTCCACGCAAATTCGTATACACGTACTTTAAATATAAACATCTTAACCCCTAAAACCATAAGCGTAGTAAATATATAAGTTAAGAGCCCGAACGGGTACCCAGACGCGGTGCTAAAAAAACAAACTAATTGGCGAATATCAATTCTTAGTTGCTAGGACTGATCGTGAAGTATTAAATCGTCCGTTGCTGTGATCTATGTCCAAAAAATGCATGTTAAGCGCCATTGTTAGAAGAAAAATATCATAATTTTGTGAGTATTAAACTTGTTAACAATAAATACATTAAAACCTAAATGTAATAATACACAAAGTTATAATCAGACACCATTAGTAGAGCCCCGCGATAAAGCGAAAAGTGCCAGACAAAGATTGAATCAGGTAATTTTCACTTTGATAGTTTTTAGATATGATTTACAATGTTTTTGAAAACCAAAATAAAACTAAATTATCTTGTTACACAAAATCCTCCTATAAAACGAAATAACACCGCTTTTACAAACAAAATATTTAAATAAACACGAAATTAAGAATAAATGAAGCAAAAATATTGACCATGCTGCAATTTGATTAGTATTTTGTTGTGGTGTAAGCTAACTTTAGGCTAAAAAATCGTGAAATATGGAGACAAACTTGAAAATGAATTTTCAAACAAATATATAAGGTTTCAATAAATTTTAATTTGGTATACATTGTAGCAAATATGTAAATAACACTTAAAACACCTCAGATAACATGTAATTTTGAATAAACACTAAATACATTTTTTTACGGGGCTCTAACCATTAGTCATTATATTAGTATTATACTCTCGATAAAACTTAGTCCTGTTCTTGATGTTAAATGAATACGTTCAGTAGGTCTAAACTATTTCCGGCGTTCCTAGGTGCTTTGAATGTTCTACACTTTATTTAGAGATATGTTAATTAGATTGGCAGGACTGAAGTTTAAATTTGTAGCTATGAATTATGTGTATGGTAACGTCCAGGTGAGTTATTTATAGTCACTGGGGGAAGAGGAGTTTCAATCAAGTGTTTTTAAACTCCATAATTATTGATGTAATATTTTATTTAATACTGGAAACAAACAATGTGTTTTAGTAGCTGAATAATTTGATACCGTCGGTAAATAGAAGCGGGAGATATGAATACTACGATATTAGACATAATACACTAGTTCAGTGTTTCACATTCTGTGGTACGCGTACCCCAAGTGGTACGTGAGAGATTTCAGAGGATACAATATGTACCACTGAGTTTAATGATTAATTTATTGCTCTAGATACTTTTGTAACTGTCAGATATTGTCCATTTACAGTGTTATTATTATTACTATTATTATTAGCAGCAGCACCACCGCGTCTTACTACCCGTTCGGGTTATACGCACTTACGCTAATGTGTAATGGTAGGGTGATTGTGAGATGAAATGGAGGACCTACAGTTTAACGTGGGATCCGAACCACGGTGGAGACCTGGCATTCCCCACATTTACAAGATGTATTGTCAGAGGTGAAGGAAGGGTTTGGTGATCAGATAAATCTTTGTTGGGACCGAGGATTGACCCCCGGACCCCCGGCACAGAAGTCCGACACCTTACCCCTAGACCACCAGGTCACCCCATTTCCCGTAAATTTGTTTTTTTTATTACGGTTTAGAATACACTTAAAAAACCGTTCCACATTCATCCGATCTTCAAATACATTTCACCACTTTGACAAGTGATGTAGATCGACTTCATATGTCAAAAGTCACAAAACATATATAATTACAAAACGAGACAATTTTGTTTCCAATTAAATGTTCATCTGTCAGAAAATTACAAAGTTACCGCGATTTAGCTATACCCAAGATAATACATCTTGAGATATACCCACTACAGTCCAATTTTTATAAGAAGAGCCATATCAGGTGACCTGGTGGTCTAGGGGTAAGATGTCAGACTTCTGTGCTGGCAGCCGGGGTTCGATCCTCGGTCCTGGTACAGATTTATCTGATTACCAAACCCTTCCTTCACCTCTGACAATACATCTTGTGAATGTGATGAATGCCAGGCCTCCACTGTGGTTCGGATTCCACGTTAAACTGTAGGTCCTTCATTTCATCTCACAATCACCCTACCACTACACATTAGCGTAAGTACGTATAACCTGAACGGGTAGTAAGACGCGGTGCTAATAATAATAATAATAATAATAATAATAATAAGAGCCATACCTGAAAGGTAGAATATGTACTAGAACTAGTGTCACGTATTCATACGTCAAATCATGTGGTCTGAAGCTGTCACTTTTGGTATATATTATCAGTACTTATAAAATTACCCTAATAAAATAGTAAAATTTTATCAATTTTGGCTGCAAAAAAAATGTGTATTTTTTAAAGGCCTTCCCTATTAAAATTGGACTGAATTTTATAGAAACCACACGCAAGCTGACCCGTTATACAATTCACACCTATCAACATTTAGTTTGTATTTAAAAAACATATTGCGAAAGTCACCTCCGTCTGTTAGGTTTACACATTGTGCGGGTATACTTTGTTGTCGTGAATTTACAGATGGATTTATAGATAACATACTTAAGTCTATTAACACGATTGTATTAGTTAGATCTCAATATATAAGAAGTAAAATTAAGTAACTTTCTAAAACATCAACCCTCCATACAAATTTAGGTCACCTGTGTTCTATGACCCATTCCCGTGACTTAACGGTAAGTCAGGCTTCGAGTCTAGGTAAACCAGAGTTCGACTCCATGAGTGATACATTATTTTCAATATCTTCTCTGATGTTAGATTAATTTGTTTGGATCAAAACAGTTTTCGATTAAATTGTCTTAACACATGTATTTGGGAGCGAGGCCAAAAGTTCCTTTTGGTCTTAGCCTACCCAAAAACTAATTCATTCCTACGTTTTTGCGTACTTCTAAAGGTTTGTTTGGGAAATTAAATCAGCAGCGTTATGATTTGAGACAATAACTGGAAAAATCAACATACTTTTTATTGATTTACTTCCATAGTGAGATAAGGCATCTTGATCTTGGTTGGTTAACTCGCAAAGAAACGTCCACACGAGTTGGTTTGCTATTATTATTATTAATTTAATTATTTTTACCCAAGCGACTTTCTGTTCAGGTTATACTTATATAAAATAATTAATTCAACGAAGTAGGGATGAGGAGGGAAGCATTTTAGAGGTAATCTACCCGCATTTGCGCGGAAGGAGAGTGAGAGAACATTTAGAAAAAACCTCCCTCAGTAGACTCGACCGGGATTCGATCCCCTGTATACCTATGTTTGTATCCGATTGGAAAGAAGGTGAAAGACAACAACGTGTAAAAAGCCAGTTTAGTTGGTCGAGATTAAATCCGGTTTAACGTCAAATAAGTTGACTGTTCGTCTAAACTTGTTGGTTTCACCAATATCTTAAAAATATAATACAAACTTTGATTCAACTTATTAAATATAAATAGGTCACTCCTTTTCTTCCACCTTCAGAACACCACAGTAAATAATATCAAGTCAGTGGCACTCGACCTGTTAGGTCGGGGTTCGAATCTAGGCCGGGTACACTGGGAATTATTTTAATTTATTTTTCCACCATTTAAGTAAAATCGACCCCCCTCTTTCTGAAGTGACATGGACAAAGAGACTATTCTCGTCTTGTCTTGTTTGTCGACTGACGGGTAGATCTGCCAGTACATTCTGAAGGGAGTTTTTCCTTAGTTGTTTTCTCACTACCCCTTCACGTAAATGTTGATACATTTCTACTAAATTCTATCTTTTTCGTCTCTGGGTACCCCATTAATGTAAATACGCGGATAGTCCGGACGAGAAGTAAGACGTGTGTGCTAAAAAAAACACCAAATAAAAATATATTGTTACCCGTTTCAGTGACTGCATGGTCTAAGGCGTACCTCTCGGACTAGACTGGATCGCCGGTGACTGAGATATCGGTGTTCGAATTCCGGTTAAGTGTAATGCAGGTGGTTTTTCCTCTAAATGGTTTTCCATCCTCCTTCCACGTAAATATGGGTATACTTCTTCTAAATTAGAACTTCCTCACACCTAACAGTTTAGCGCAATCAGTACATACGCGTAGTAAAACCAGATAATAAGCATAATAATGGCGATGTTAAGATGTGAATTCTGCTGTTCTATCTTCCAGACACCCACCTTCAGGCCGGCCGGCGTGGGCAAGTCAGCTTCCTGGACGTCTTGAAGCCCCGCCGGCGCCTCCTGCTCCAGAGCCGCGGTACCGCCAACCTGTACAGTCTCCTCGCCAGGTGTACCACCGACCTTCTCCCTGCACATGTTGTACCTCCTCGTGGTTTCGCTTCTAGTGTTGTGATAAGTTCCGTTCCTTCTTCCACTCCTTTCTTATGTTGGTCCTCTTCAATTATCCACAAGTCATGCGGCTTTCTTCTGGCGGTGAAGGCGGAGACTCGCAATTCTCATTCGAAAGGACTTTCACGAGCCCAGATTACACTCGTCTGACCCAGTTGTATGATTTGTTCGAGGATGATTTCAGACCCAGTTGTATGATTTGTTCGAGGATGATTTCAGACCCAGTTGTA
>CABFOV010011859.1:0-12711 GCA_902141375.1 Timema poppense | reverse complement strand
CCCATCACATACAACCTTAGGGAAACCAGACCCCACCCCCGATTATGCAAATGAGTCACAGAATTAGGACTTTAACCCTACTCCTAGCGTACTTTAACAAATAAATATATTTATATTTTGTTTCACTTAGTTAAAAAAATTTTTTGGTATTATATGCTTAAACCTAAACACATAAAAAATTATTATTTTTTCTATATATTTTTATTTTCATGTATTTTGAATTATAAATTAAAATTATATTAATAAATTTAAACAAAGGTTTTCTACTTTGTTTATTTATTTAGAAAAAACTCTATAAACAACAAGCATTATTTTAGTGAATTTTTAATTTCTTCTTTGCATACTCTAGACGCAAAGAATCATCACGTGTGATTCTTCCATTATACCAAGGTTAAACTACAATTCTAGCATTTGACACCACATAGAAACACCTTTGATACTCAGATGTCTTCAAGATTGTTGAGTCCACTTTCTTCTCCTCACCCTTTTCACCATCACGGTTCTTTTGCGAACAACATAGAAAATCCCTTGCCGATCAAACACATTATCCGTTTTGCTTGATTGGTTTACAAGAGTTATTAGTTCTAGTCACCTAACATTTACAGTGTGGTTAGTGTATGTATAGAATGGATGGGAAGAATTCCTGATGTTACATCCTCTCTGTTACCTTCTAGTAATAGGCCACCAAAAATATCACAAGGCAGGGAGGGAGTAAGCTAACATACAAGGTAATAGAAAGCAGTAATAGCAAGAGTTAAAAGTGATAATAATAGTTTATTGAAAAATATGACAACAATAATTCAAGTGGTCTTAAGGGTCAACTTGTAGCTATAGTTGGAAAACATTATACAATAGAAAGTTTCAATGAGAAACGATAGAATAACAAAATGAGTCGAATTGACCGTGTTTACTTTAAATAGTTACGGAAAATAATTAATAATCTCTACACATTATTATGAATAACGAATAGTTTTATGAGCTCCTATTATAAATATAGTGTCTGTGCTTCTAAATAAAAAAATAAACACATAATAACTGAAACGGTTATGTTACAACAAACATTACATTTCAAACAAACGTGAAAGTTCGGCTTCAGACCGTAAGTCGAATCTCTTACGGGACTACTAGAAGCAACAGCATCAAATTCTTTTATAAAGTCGTGGTACAAATGACAACCTACAATAGTTAGAGAATTAATAATATTCATAATAAAAGACTTTGCAAAATTAAAAATTAAATTTAAGTGATCATCAAAATGTACATTACATAAAATATTGGCAAACAAAAGAATGAATTTAAATGATTTTTAATTAAATTTAAATGTACCTCAACAAAACTAGTGCACAAAAAGCAATAATTAAATTTTAACAAATTAAATAAGAAGCAAGCTCCTGAGGGGCAATATCAAAATAATAGGTTTTGAAAGAAAAAAAATGTCCATAGTAATACTCATATTTCAATCAAAAATTACAATTTTATCTCTGACGTAAAAACTTTATAGTCCTAATTTAAATGACCAAAGTTTCAATATTTATACTAGAATAACGAAGATTTGCATAGATGGACAACTTTCTTGGTAGTATCCATTTTCAGGAAAGATCGTCTCCTGACAATATCCAATATTAAGAGTCCATAAACGTATCAAAAGTCCATCCTCGGCGGTGCCGAAACAAATGGTAGTTGTCCATCCTTAATGGTGCCGAATCTAATAATCGTCGTCCACCCTCGGTAGTGCTGCATCTAATAGTCGTTGTTCATCCTCGGTAGTGCCGAGTCTAATAGTCGTCGTCCACCCTCGGTAGTGCTGCATCTAATAGTCGTTGTTCATCCTCGGTAGTGCCGAGTCTAATAGTCGTCGTCCACCCACGGTAGTGCTGAATCTAATAGTCGTTGTTCATCCTCGGTAGTGCTGAATCTAGTAGTCGTTGTTCATCCTCGGTAGTGCTGAATCTAATAGTCGTTGTTCATCCTCGATGGTGTTGAATCGATTAGTCAACGTTGCCTTGTGTGCCGCAATACTTATAGCGTCATGTTGCCAAGGGAAACAATAGTGAGAGGAGTAGAAACTAGCCGGTGACGTCATGCAGGAGTAAAGCTGCCCTGTCTAGTTCACTTAGGCCGCTTCTCTTCCCGCTCTCCGATTGGTCATCCAACAAGATCACCCCAGGTTTGTTGTTTAGTGATCTTTTTAACTGGAGGCGCTGATGACGGAGGTGGTCAGGCAATGATTTGGTGGTTGGTCCCACTCTCCGCCGCGGGCAGGTAAGTCCGCGCCTAATTCTCAAAAGCTGCCTCGGTAGTCACCCATCGGATACTCGTGACCAGGCCAACCGGAACATCAGCTGTTGAGTCACCACGGCAGATTTGCCCCACTCGTTGAATTAGGACGTTTTGAAGTCACGCCAGGCTTTAAGGCTGTGCTAGCCAGAAGATTTATAGAGTAAGTCATGAACAGTTTATATTGAAGAAAGTTGATGGTGAATTAAGATATATGTGTATAGCTTGAAACTACATGGAACTAGAAAAGAGAAGAGTTCTATTCTAGGAAGTATAAGTTAATGTCGACGTTCTTCGGAGTGGGTAGTATGAATCGAAAGAGAATTTATGCTAGTAGGTTAACATGAGGTGGAGTGGCTTGGCTTTATTGTAACGTACTAAACTAGTACCGTTACACTAACAAAACCAAAATGTATCCGTACGATGACTTTAATAGAAGTTTCAAGTAACAGTGCTGGGTTCTGGGCGACACAAGCGTAAATTAGAGCTGTTTTCTATAAAGAATGAGATAGTAAAATATCAAAATTATTATGATATAATCCATAAATGTAATATAATGTATTAAATATTTAAATCAGTTAGTTTTATTTTAAGTATTTTATATATAATAATTTAAAAAATACTTGCCAAAAAAAGGTTATAAATAAAGGTGATAAATAAGGTCACGGTCATTAACACAAAAGAAGTAGGCTAATAGAGCTTATAAACTAAAAATAAATAATCGCAAAACGAAAGAAAGTTAGGCAAACTGACTTTGCCGAATAAAGATTTGAGATATAAAATGAGGATATGAAATTGACAGATTCATCAATTGAATTACAAGATTTGGAAGCTATTTTGCATTAAAAAAATACCGACTGAATAAGGTAATAAACATTTATTATTATTGTATTAATAAATGTTAAAGTTTATGAATGATATCTTCAGAAAATTTCTTTGTGCACTTCAAAAAATTACTAATGAAACACTGATTTAATTAATTTCTATGTCAAAGTTGTAATTTATAAAAAAATATCTGATCTAATATAAACTTTTATCACAATAATAGTTGCTAAGTATCCCGTTAATATTCGTTAAAACTTGTGTTAAACCTGAATTTGGGGACACTTCTGTAGGAAAGTTTGATTATAGAGAATGTTTTAATGGGATGCTTAAGGGGGGGAGGTTAAGGACGATTTTTCACTCGGGTGTTTTCCCACCACCTGGAAATGACGTCATCAAAGAAGGCAGAATTTTGTCAGGATATCAAAATTATTATTTAAAAATAGTGCCTAAACTATAATAGTTACGTAAAATTAAAAGCATATTTATTTGTTCACCCTATCGTTGTCAACATTTTATCTCTCTGTATTTCTTTCTCTACGTCACATAGTTTTCGAGAAAATTGCGCCGAATGGTGTTATTTCTACAGCACTTGCAGGATAACAAAATGGTGTCTCTTATATAGTGACGAAAAAATATTGGATTATGCAAAAATGTTAAAAGAATTTTTTTGTTTAAGACGACGTTGTCGATAAGTACAACGTTTAGTTTTCATAAGAATGGCACTGGAATGTACTAATGCCGCATCACTCACTGCTTTTGGAAATGTTGAAAAACTATGTTATGTGGAAATTCTTTTATTAATATTCAAATTAAAAAATGGAGGATTATAAAACAGCTTTATTTGGATAAGTACTCAAATATATTAAGAATTTTTAATACTTCAGAAAAAGAATTAAAATAAAACAATTTATTTATAAAAGAGAAATCAACTATTTTACATAAGGATTACTACCATCTATATTATATTAAAGTTCATAAGAGCAGGATAAAAAAATTGTTTAGCCAGAGGAGTACACCACTATAGTAATTATTGGGTTGATTTAAAAATATCGGAAAAAATCCATTATTTAAACATATACATTTCTATAGTCTTGATTCTCTACACTTCTGCACTTACAAATTGAATAAGATACTTCATTTTTCCTACACGTGCAAGATGATGTGGTACACTTCAAACAAGAACGAGCGCCAAAAAAGTCAGTTGGGCATCTTTCCATATTTTTCTGAGGTTTCAGAGTACTGTCAACTTCCTCAAAGCCAAAGTTCCACGGATCTAATGGCACAGATACATCATCAATACAATGCTGCTCTAAGTATGTGTGGAAAAAAAACCTAATCCCGTGCATTTTTACACACTTGCTAGTTGGAGGTAAATCATCAATGTCTATATTCTTACCATGGTGAAGCAGCCATAAAATAAGTTGGTCTAGAGTAAATAAACACGAACCCTTTCTCAACAACTGTACTAAATATTCTTCAGCTGGTTTCAAACAATTTTCTATATTTGTCCAACTACTTGAAACTCCAAACTGCATCAAATATTTTGACAGATCACAATTGAGAGCAGTTTATTTGTTACAAACCTACTTGTATAATCACCACCAAACAATGCGTAAATAGCTGGAATCAGAAAGGAAATCTCATCTCCTAGATCCTTGTAAAGCTCATGAACAGCTAGGCTACGAGTAGAGTCACCAACACTAAATCGCATCTACATTTCTTGTACACCTAACTGATAGAAGGTAGCCCAGTGGAACAGAGCAAGGACTAATATGTCTGTGTAAGCACTAACAGGAACGATTTTCTTTAAACCAGTCTGGGCTGTATGCTTTGCATGCACCATAATTCGAGAATCTGCTTCCTCCATGGAAAAATAGCTAAGGGGTCGCTCACAATCCTTGGGTGATTTCAAATTATAGCTATCGAATATGTAATTGATTCGCCCAGAGCTACAGCTTACTCCAGAGACATATGATGAAAATACCACAAAATCTCACCAAATGTTTATTTATCATATCTCATAACTTTCCTTAAGGAATTAATTACATCGAAAATGAAGCATATACCTACGTCTGCCAGGAGAACTGGACTTTCTACATGAGAACGTTTATTTGTTTAATTTTTTTCAAGATCATACATTTTTGAGATTTTATCAAAATTCTATCATGATCAATTAGCAAACAGTTATTTGATATTTCATATCTCAAAAGCTCTTGAACATAAAACCTTTGACTTTGAG
The DNA here is from genome assembly GCA_902141375.1 of Timema poppense. Taxonomy (NCBI): domain Eukaryota; kingdom Metazoa; phylum Arthropoda; class Insecta; order Phasmatodea; family Timematidae; genus Timema; species Timema poppense. The sequence goes on along the minus strand of CABFOV010011859.1, from coordinate 7,370 downwards.
CTATTTTATTCATTCCGTTTGCTGAACTTGAAGATGCTGTTTCGGTTTCTATTTGGAATCTGGAGGATTTCTTTATTGACTTTTAAAAGTCGGAATCCTTACTTTATGGATTGTACTTGACAAGCGCAATATTTCTTTTATTTAACAGTGTGTTGCGATAGGTACTGTAAAGATTAATAAAAATAGGAAATATATCAAGAATTTTATTCTTAGTATCAACAGTTACAAGATTCTTTGTCACTATATAATGTAAAGGGTTATCAGTGTTTTTAAAGGGTTCCTCTTTCCCAGGATATATTTCATCATTGTTACAACAAGGGCTTCAACATTCTGATTTTGTTTTCTATAAAACTCATAATGTTCACCTAAATCCTTCGTAAATGTTATGAGATTTGTTATTTATCTAAAAAAATTGTTAATCATTAAGAGTTCATGATAGATTACTTCCCATTCAGCCATAAACTGCTTCCGTTTAGTGCTTCCTACTAAGCTACCTCATGTATTCAAGGTAAAGTGAACTCCAGAGAAGATAGTTCCCACAGGTAAATCTAGCACAAATCAGCTGAAGTTTTTAAACGGTACCAAGGTGAGTTCCCAAAGTCCCGGACAATCAGACCTAATTAGATTTTTCCGTAGCCCAAGCAATATCAGATAATTAACCCAGTATCTAAATTGCTTTGGATTTTTTCTTCCTTGTTCAACAAATGAGTCAAAGCCAGTGAATAGCTTGTCTACATCAACATGCAAAAAGAAATAATTTTTACATCTATTTTGGTTTTCCTCCTTTCGTATATCTCGGAAATATAATGCTGTATATTCAGCAACTGCTGCAAATCATGTTGATAAACGTTATGGGAATAATTATCAAAAAATGATTGGAACTGCAATCAAAATATAGCTTACCCCAACATGAACATTTCTGTGACACCTCTTATATAGTTTTTTCAATTAAATACAGACTCTGTTACAGTGACTCCGAAAACAGAACAATCAATGAAAGCATCTGAAGTACCACTTCCTCGTAAATACTTTCCCAAACATCCAACAAAAACTTTTGCCATGTTAAATGTCCCAAGCATAAGAACCGGTTTTTTCGAACTTATTGGGATTACACATCAATACCTCATGACCAATTGCATATGCAGCTTCATCACACGCCACTAGTAAGAGCTGTTGATGTAGTTGACTGAGGACGTCATTGAAGTTTCAGAGGGCTGTATATAGAGTATAGTGCTTTATTATAGCTGTATGTGCGATTATTCAAAATTGCCATAGCTTGTCACAGTTTTCATACACATTTCTATCGTTTTCTGTCATCGAGTAAAACTCAGGTGCTATATGAAAATCCTCTGGAATATCTGGTCGTTTTGCAGGCCTAATGTAGGCTTGCAAATTATTTCATGGCAGATGTCAAGGAGAGATTTAGCTCCTGGTGTAACACCACTCTCAGATATAGTAGGTTTTACTGGAGTAATATTGAGCTTGTTTTGAAAAAGAACACTCAGAGTGTCATGGATTCCTCCAATCCTAGACAAAGTTGAATCTTCATGATCAAAATTATCAAAAACTTCCATTGTGAGCATATATAGCCTGAAATGAGTTGGAAGTGGAATATGACGTGGACAATTTTTATTTGCATACTGGGCAAGATTATGGTGGCGACGCATGACTTCAGGGTATCTAGCACCTAGACCCAAATGGTTGAAGTAATTATCAAAGTTTTTCTCCTATATTTTTCATAACCAGTTATAACATGTAAGGGTATTTTCTGAATCCATGATTCATATTGTACTACATTATTTGAATAAGCTTTTTAATCTTGGTGTTCCACGTTGAGAAATGTGATACACATCCTAGGCCTACATGTACTTGAGTGACATCTAAGTCTTCAACACTGCTTGGATCAAGATTAAACATTTTGCAAAAAAAATAAATTACAAATACCTGTGATGTCCTGAAGTAATTCCAAGAAGATTTAAAATCTATCAAATAACAAAACTTATCATTAAAACCAAAGTCAAGCCATGTCAAAAATATTCAATATTTAAATATTGAAAGGCTTTACCTAAGATTTTGGGCTATCCTCCTCCACAAGGTGACTGACAAAGTTTTACCTCCCGTAATTCATCTCCAAATGGATAATGGAACAGAGTTTTACTACACAGAGCTCAAAACACTCATGGAAGGAAAGAGGATTAATCACTATTACAAATTCAGTAACGTCAAGGCTAGCGTCATGGAACGATTAATCGTACCCTCAAGAATATGATGTGAAGGAGGTTCACGGCTAAAGGATCGTATCAATGGATCGATATGATTGTTTCGTTACTTGACAAATACAACCGGATGATACACTTAACCATAAAGAAGAAACCTATATACATTAAGGACGACAGACTTTTACATACAGTCAATAAACGTCTCAAGATCTCGTATTATACAACTAACATGTTTAAAGTAGGTGATACATTTCGTATCAGTAAGTATAAGGACGTTTTCGAAAAGCGTTATACCGCGAGCTGGTTGATTGAACTGTTTAAAATACGTAACGTCGTCAATATTAATTCCAGGACCTTTCTACTTGAAGGTATGAAAGATAAGACTATCATTGGAGTATTGATGTGAATGATATAGTGTAGAAGGGGGATGAACAACTCTTCCGACAAGGTTTTTTCCCTCTCCATCCTGAGCGTATATAGGAGAGCGTGAGCAGAGAAACACATCACACTCGATATACTTAGACAGTTGGGTTGTCATATGGAGGACATGAGCGATATTACGATATCGAACGGCAACTTAGAATACTACATTGTGGAGGTTAACAAAGTCTACAGTGAGCGCTGCGATTCCTCTATACACTGGCTTGGTCGTCATAATCCCAGTATGTGGGCAGTGAGTCAGTATATAGATAGCTTTTTTACATTATGTCCTGTCTACAATCTCAAAGAAGAGAACGAACCAGATTTTCTCCAGGAGGAAGACGCTCTGTGCATGGTGTTAGACCAGATTGAGCGCGAGGAATACGATCGTGTCAAGTGCATCTGTGAGCTCTAAAAGTACCGAACCTACAACGTTCGTCAACTAGAAGGAGATGAAGAGGTTAGTGAAGTGGAGGACGAGCCGATCATCGCACTTGACTATGTAGGAAGAGTCCATCTTCCAGGTAGAAACTTTGGTGCGAGATATAGGCGTCGCTTTAACGCTTCACAGCGAGGTTTGATATATCTAGGCGATGACACGTACGAGTTATTCAAGTGGTGAAGTGTTCGTGCAGACTCTAGATCTTCGCGATAATCTGAGTCCGTCTTTGACGTGAGTTATATCTAGACGATGATGGTGAAGCGTTTGTTTACTGAAGATCGAAAGCGATTTTATAATCATTGTGCCCAAGATATGTATTTATTGTTAAACGATGACGGTCAAGCGTATACGTTGACTAAAAGACTATATATTTTGAGAGAGAATGAGAATTTTTATAATCATTGAACAGAATATATGTATGTGTCATTGCAATCTTAAGAATACACGCGTTAAAAAACAAGATATACTAATTATTCAACCTTTATTCCAAAGTTAATTATCTCATTAAGAAGATGAGAGAGTGAGAAAAAGGTAATACTTAGAGCTAGGAGGTTATCCTTTTACGACTATATCCTGAAAGAAAGAGATTTTGTAATAATTACTGTACGGAAGTTATGTACCTATGTATTGTTATAATCTTAAGAATATACGCATAAAAAGAAGCTATACTAATTAACCTTAGTTCCTAAGTTGAAGATCCTAGTAAGAAATATATATATATATATGAAAGATATTTTATAATAATCACTATACTGAAGATACGTATGTATTTTTATAATCTTAAGACTATACACTTTAAAAGAAGCTATACTATTTAACCTTAGCTCCTAAGTTCATGATCACAGTAAGAAAGATGAAAGAGAGTGAAAGGTATTACTTGGAAGGAGCTTATTAAATGTGTGCATCCTTTTAAGACCACTGAGGTATGAGTGTAGGGGAGGGATATCTTTGAAAATACCCCCCCCATCCCACCTGAGCAAATCTGCGCGCGAGTCGCCGGTCCTTCCCAATTATCCCCCCGAACCATCCCAAGCCGCCATATCTCAATCGACAACCCTCTACACACATACCTTCCTCCCCCTGGAGATACCACTGTCCTGAAAACCACATACATGCCAAAGGAAGTATAACAAAAATATAAACCCTTTCCTTGCTCACTATCTGAGATACCAAGGTCCTTTGAGTAACACTTATGCTCTATTATAACTAATATTAATTATTCGGTAGGGCTAATAATAATGTATTTGGTCACGCAAGAATGCACATGTTTAAAACATTTTATGAGACACTTTTTAATATTTCACTTGTTTTTGGATAAGCAGTTCTTTAATTGCGATGTGGATATTTTTTTTAAATGATGGAATGGGGGTGCAGTGAATGGAAGTCAACATAGCTTCCACTCCCCATTTTTCTCTCAGAGGAATTCCTAAAAATCCACTCACGAAGGTTGTACGATAGAGAGCCAAATAGACGTTTAAATATCCCGAAATATTTATGAAGATGTTTGATATGTTTTAATATTGTTTTCAAATAAACTTAGGCTCAAATTATCAGCATTTGTCTGACAAGTTAAAAAGTTTAAATTTTGAATTAATACTTGTTGGGAAATATTCAAAGATGATATACGCACAATTTGTTAACTTAATCTTACTTTATTAAATAAAGTCAGCGTTGCAATAACCTTTTTTTAAGAAAATGTCTGTTTGTTTTATAAGATATTATGTAAGTTATCACACATTTTATTTAAAAAAAATTAAATGTGAAATCTAAACTCTTTAAATAGTCAGAAATATAGGTTGGATTTGGTGAAATTTGTATTAAGAAATATCAAGCTACTTAATTAATAATCCGGAATGTTTGAAAAGTTCTCAGTGTTCTACCCTTCCGCCCTCTTGGTTGAGTGCGTGGATAATTAATGATAAATTTCAAGATTTATTTAAATCATTATATTACAAATACATCCAATACCTTTTTCTATTTATTAATTATTTCTATTATTTAAAAAATATTGTAACTATTTATTGTTATTGCATGAAAAATTAAAATTTCATGGCAGATTTATCTAATTTCATGAATAATCTTACTTATGAATATTTTGACACACAAATCAATATAAAAAAGAAAAAATACAACAGTGATATGTTCTCTCTTTAATATCCATGAGAAAATATGTATAAGCTCTAACTATTTTAAGACTATAGCTATAGTACCATTTCTGCCAGATTGTGTGAGTTTTTCAAGGAGTATGCTGGCATTTCGAATGTTCCTAATGATTGGAAGAATTATGTCATGGCTCCTTTGTACAAAGACAAAGGTATGACGAGTGAATGTAAGAATTAAATGGCAATTAATTTGATGAGTATTCCATTTTATTCATATGTATTTGTATAAATGTCTCCAAAACTAAGTTGATAGTTTTTGATAAGGATGGATATGAAAATGGTTGTCAGATTAGTTTGAATGGAAAACCGTTAGAACAAGTGAATGATGTTGTGTATTTGTGTGTGATGTTCTGTATTAATGGAAGGATGAGTGGTGAAATAGACAGACGGGTTTGTGCATCTCAGAGAGTGGTTGGATGTATGTAGACTATTGCAAAGTATCAAGTAGTATCAAAACAGGCTCAGATGGCAGTATAAAAAGTGTGTTAATGCCAACACTGTTTCATGGATGTTACTCATGTGTTGGTCAGGTGAAATACAAGAGCAAGGTGAATACTTATGGAAAGAAAGATCTAAGAAATGTATGTGGAAAAACTCGCATGGACATAGTCATAAATGAATGGGTGCTGAGGGAGTGAAGTTTAAATGGAACAATTTAGTAAATGTGAAATGAGTGTCTTAGGTCTGTTCGGGAATGTTGAAAGGATGAGTATGGATCGAGTTAAGAGGCAAATATATGAAGGTCGAATATGTGTATCAAAAATAAGGAGTAGACCGTATAAGACGTGGTTGAGTTTTGCAGATGTATTTGTGAAAAAAAAAGAAACATTAAAATTTTTAAGAATAAAATAGCTTGTATGAATGAGTGTATAGATATTGTTGGAGCTATGGGAGTGTGCAAGGATAGGGAAGTGTGGAGAATGCTAATAAGATTGTATTAAGTACGGAGGTTTTTTAAGATATATGCACAGTTTCTTGCCTACCCCGTAAGGGGACTGTGTGATTATGTATATATGTATGTATTATATGTATGTATGTGTGTATGTATTGTGCCGAGCTAATCAAGATCATCTCGCACAAGTGAATGGTTACGTAACCTCATGAAGAAATATCAAATACTCATTAACTTTAGCCCATTTTGGAGGCCCCATGTTCACACCCGCCGAGTATTATCTTCCTTGATCTTCAATGGGAATTTACGATTTACTATCCTAAATTACTCTTCCATGGAAGAATCGTAATATTTGACCTTATGTTTATTTATCCCTTCTCTTTTTCATAGTTGGTCGCGCAGGCGCAGTTTGCCTGAGCTGGTCCTGGCTCGACTCTCTGCTACGTCTCTCGGCACTAGAACAGTATTAGTCCCGGCTTCGGAGCCTTCCGATATAGTTACAACAAGAAAGGAGTGACTAGTCAACGTTTTCAACACAGTTAGTCGCTGCCCTAGTCGGACGCTATGGCGTCCAGTGGACGGCAACCTCGGGCTCGCCGCAGCTAGCCCCCCGCCGCATTAGACTCGATTTCCTTCANAGTCTACTAAAGCTGATAGATTACTAGTGGAACCTAATCTGGTGCAGATGGTTCTTAGCTGGTTCGCTCGGACTCGTCTACGCCTGGCAATATTGCTGGTGGTCTACGCCCTGTACCTTGGTGCTATTCCTCGTCGACTCTACGTCAAGTACTTGTCTGGTTCGCACCAACTAGTCTACACCTGGTACCCTGTTGGTACTCCTCGTCGGCTCTACATATAATACCTGGCTGGTACTCACCTGCTCGTCAACACCATGGTACTGTGCTGGTTTATCACCGACCTAATTAGTCTACGCTCGTGTGGAGTGCGCTAAAGTGATCACTTGAAGTTTACGCTGCATTCAGAGCATGAGGCGTGGTATAGAAATAGATATCGTGTGTATTTATTATGCGTGCTAGTCGAAGGTTTGCGACTAGCTAGGCCCGCTAGTGTTGTGCACTTAGTCTTTTATTATGTGTTCGTATCAAGTGTTTAAGTTATTAAAGCTCACCTTATGCTAATTGTCAGAGTAAAAAGGGCGTTGCGTAGGGAACCTCCTAAATGTGGACTTGCTCTCATTGCCTAGCAAGGTTCTCAGGTTTATATGATTAAACTTA
>CABFOV010011858.1:0-12711 GCA_902141375.1 Timema poppense | reverse complement strand
ATAATCTGTTATCTTGTCTGTTACTACATATTTTATTCATAAGACATTATCTCAAATCTGGTAACTGATAAAGTGATAAGTAGGGAGTGGATTCTTAGGTACCAAGTATGTTTAAAACAGGCAGACAAATAGACATTAAAATATAAGATTTAGGCACCAGAGTAAGCACTCAAGGGAAAAAAGCAGACAATAATCAATGTAAAATTGATTTTACTATTTATTGTTTTATCTCCTACCCTACAGTCAATTCACATTGAGCAATTTTTTTTAGCACATCGTCTCACTAGTAGTTCGGGTTGTGTGGATATATACTAATAATGCTACTATGTTAGAGGTTATGAAGGTGGAATTTAGAGGAAGTGTATCTACACTTGCTTGGAGGGAGAGTGTAAAATACTTAATAACACTGGACAAAGATTCCAACCTCGCTCTCTACTTCATCGGCAGTCCAGTCTACTGAAGCAGTGACGTCTTAGCACATTCTACCCCTGAAGCGGGTCACATGTTTGATCATCAGATAATGGTCTAGATGTTCAGTAGTGAAATGGATCATAATTTCAGATGGCTATCTAAAAAGTGTAGGTCTTAAAATCTACCCCAAGCAATTATGTCACAACTTACAATTTCTAGAAACTGGACTGCTTTCAGCAGAAAATTCATACCGTGTGGAAAAGAGAGAGGCTAAAGCTGAAATAGGCTCGTTAAGGCAGTTATTCATAGAATAGGTACAAACCAACAGGATAGGCGATTATAGTCACTATGGACATATTGCACTCGTAATAACATGAACAAATGACATATATATTCAGTAGTCTCTCAATAATCTGACCTAAACGGGACCGACAGGTGGTCGTACTACCGAAATGTCGGACAGTACGGAAACAGGTGAAGGGGGAGGGCATCGAAACAAATCCAAATTACTGTAGATATAAGTGCAGAATAGGTATAAAATAAGGTTTGTTAGTAATTATTCTTTTTAAGGCTTGACGTCTTTCTTCGGTTGAAAGAAACACTTTCTTTCTCTTTCCACTTGCCATATTTCCAACACAGTAAAATAACATTAATGGGGAGATGCAAAACTCATTGACAGTATGACCGAGTACAGTGCAAACATTCACTAAGGTGGGCGAACAGAGCTACAACCACGGAGGTACGTGACTCACTCACTGACAAACGAGGGTAGTGGGAAAATAATATACATGCGGGTACTGTGTGACATTGTAAACTGCACGTCATGAGGATATGTCGGATTAAACAAAGTGTCGGATAGCTGAAAGACGGATTATCGAGACACTACTAACATCTTTTACATCATCACTGTTTCCAACCTGTGGCCTGGGTCAGTTTTTTTTATTCGAGCCATATATTTTCCACTACCGGCTTGCTAGGCCTGTCTTAGCTTCATATGCCTTATAATCTAAGGACTAGTGTCATATGGCCCCCCCGGCCGTTAATTTATCAATATGAAAAGGTACACCCATATTTAACCAATTTTAATTTTTTTTTGCCATGCCGGGAATAGAACCCGGGACACTTAGCTCTGTATACAGACATGCTACCGACTGAGCTAAGATGTAAGATTATTATATATATATATATATATAATACTATAAAGCCATATGGCTGACTCACTCACTGACATCAATGTTTACCCACTTCCAGATGAGCTATAAACTTGAAATTTGGCAAACTTATAGCTTATAGCATGTAAACGACGGGAAAATTCCAAAAAAGTAAAAAATTTAATTTGTAACCCCCGAAAAAAAATCAAAATGGTGGATCAACTTTAAAGTCGGCGTGGACCTTTCTTTGGAGGTATCTTGTGGCTAAATGGTAAGACCTATCAAAAAACGTCTCTGGAATTACATTAGCTTACATCCACTTGCAAAGAAAACTCACTGGGGGCTTAAGGGCGGAGCCCCCAACGAGCAAAGCTAGTATATATACACACATGTAGGCCTATGTATGTATCAATTGCCAATGTTTTACGATCAAGGAAAAGAAAAGGCAAATAGGCAAAATCCGGTTCCTACTGATAAGTACCTTTCCAAAATCTAATAACACTTTCGAATAATTTAGAGCATTTTTTAGTTAATAGTTTTTAACATCTGGGTTATTAAGGCTAGCAGCTTGTTGAGATCGCTGCAGACGCCTGAGAAAGGAATGGGAAAACCACTCAGTGACACATCTCATATGGAAAACTACCCCCATTGCACCCGAACTTGACATTCCCATCACCTACAGCTCTGTATATTGTGATAGTGATGCCTCAAACCACGTGACCAGTTGTGAAGGTTTCCATTGTTGATGTAAAACTACAGTGTAAATCTAAAACAAAATATTTTTAAAGGCGCTCAACATCATTTTCAATTTCGTATCTAAACACTTTAAAAATATTGACCTAGGTTATACTTCAGAACTCGTCCTAAAACGTAGTTAAACAAATTACAGATGTTATGTAGCAATGACCAAACTATGGAAGGCCCCAACAAAGTTTGTTTTTGAATCCTGGTGTGAGCTGATGCTCCAGAGAAACCAGTAGTTTTCCAACAAAAATATGGTCAAACTATTTCAAAAGTGGGAGGTAACACTAGCTTTAAATCGAGTGTTCGGACGGAAGAGTATAAGCCCATGTTTGGTGTTCCTTTAGCAAAAGTACGAAGAGAACAAGGTCTTAGGGTACGGCCAGATTGGGCGAGCGAGCGGCTAAAAATTAAATAGAACACCCTTGTGATGAGTGGTGGCCAGACTGGAGAGACGCGATTGAAAGATAGAACTGGTTCTATTTTTCAAGCACGCGCGCTTGAGCCGGAACAGTCTAGTTTACAGGCGTTGCTCAATATTATTGTATTTTGGTCTATTGAATGCTAAGAAATCTTCTCAATTTGACATTTTATGTGACCTTTTTTTTACTATAATTGATAGATTTAGTACACTTGCTACTAACGGCCTAATCTAATTGGTAAGACCATACACACTATATAAATATTGATATATATATATATGTGTAAAAATGATATGTTAAAATACTTCAATATTATAATCATTATTATTAGCACCGCGTCTTACTACCCGTTCGGGTTGTACGCACTTACGCTAATGTGTAATGGTAGGGTGATTGTNTATTAGCACCACGTCTTACTACCCGTTCGGGTTGTACGCACTTACGCTAATGTGTAATGGTAGGGTGATTGTGAGATGAAATGAAGGACCTACAGTTTAAAGTGGAATCCGAACCACGGTGGAGGCCTGGCATTCCCCACATTCACAAGATGTCTTGTCAGAGGTGAAGGAAGGGTTTGGTAATAAGATAAATCTGTGCCGGGACCGAGGATTGAACCCCGGCCGCCAGGTCACCGACAATATTATAATCAAAGTAGGCCTTTACAAATTAGAATCACCATTAGTGTGGAGAGAGGATGGGAAAACCACAACAATAAATCATTGGTCAAAACCCATCCTCAGTTCACTGAGACAAGATTTGAACCTTTGCCTCTTCTTCAACAACTATCAAGAGCTATCTGCTAATTACGCGCTTGCTCGCTCGCCAGTTTGGCCACCCAGTCGCTCAGTCGCTCGCATGCACGCTTGTCAGTCTGGCCGAACCCTTACCCTGAACCATCATGAAAATATTGTTGTAATTTCGTATGCCTTCTCATTAACTAGGATATTAACTTATTGGAGACTTATATAATTAATAATACTTTCAATCCCAATTGCCTTTTTTTCTTTTCTTTTTTTTTAAAAAAAACCCTCTTAAATTCTTCAATAGGGATTTTATGTCCAAACAATTCCTTGCCATGTCTTTCTGGGAGACTTCCCCACGAGCCAGAGGAAAGAAAACCTCTTCAAAATAAATTTCCGAATAAGGTCCTGGAAGAGAAGGATCGATTTAAACTTTCTTGCCAAGTTTCGTGAGGACCATTCAGGTCAACATCCTGGCCATAGCGACTAAAGTAGTAGCCTAGTAGGTGAATACCCAGAGGACAATGTTCGTTGAGCCAACCTGCTGCGTGTAGTCTTCATACATACCGTCTTCGGTTGAACTCATTCGACTGTGTTTACAAAATAAAAACGTTCTATTTTGAAGCTAATATTTTGTCTCTTACTAAGTACTACATACATTACTATTGCCAGCCTATGGTCAGTTTTGTATTCAAGTCATATATTTTCCACTGCCGGCTTGCTAGGCTTGTCAAATGCTTTATAATCTAACTTAAGAATAGGGCAGGCACAACATCCAGTCCTCGGCCGTTAATTTATCAATATGAAAGGGTAAACCCATATTTCATTAATGATACAGTTTTGGCCATGTCGGGAATCGAACTCGAGACCCTTAACTCGGTGGGCAGACACGATACCGACTGAGCTAAGGTGTTGGACTCCTCTAAATACTAAGTTATAAAAAAAACATATTTTGGTGACCATTTATTGCAAGATGCAAGAGTGAATATAATATTTTTTAATTCAATATTTCTTGTACTATACACTTTACAGTTAAGTCTCTTGTCACAGCCGCGAAACAAATAACATAATAGTTTTATTAAATTAATATTCGTTGTTCTTTCAATAATAGGTTTCCTTAGGGAGATATTATTAGAAGCATTTGATAACACTTTTGATTGATAATATATTATACTAAGAAAATAATAATCATTTCCACATTAGTGACTTTCAACCAATGTTTGCAATAACAACTTGTGTTAGCTGTCAATAATCACCTTTCTTACGGTGGATAGACTTTCTAGTCCTATTTTATTACGGATAACAATGTGGAAATTATTTGAAAACTGTAAACTCATGTTTCCACAATGCTGGGGGAATATTACAATTGTATTTACATTCTTAGTCCTTTTAATCAATTATGCGAAGAGAAATTATACAGTAACCCACAGGGGAGAATTATTGTAAGCTATATATTTTAGATTAATTTTATAATTAATAAATCAAATAAGATATATTTCTAGATTACCAAATGTTGGTAACTTAAAATAAGTTAGACGTAAAAAAATTTTGAGCACCGCTTATTACTACTATTTCAGGTTGTATGCATCTGTACTAATAATTACACTGATGATTTAGGGATTGGGAATGTTGAATTTAGAGTAAGTGTACCTACATTTGCGTGGAGGGAGAGTAGAAACCCACTTAGGAGGCAAACCTCACTACACCTGACCGGGATCGAACCCCAATCTCCCCGTCTTGGCAGTCTAATCTATTTAGAGAGTAGCACCTTAAACCATGTGGCCACCGAAGCTGGTTGGTCATAAGATAAATAACCCAATCTTTTTTTAATGTTGTGGATAATATTATTCGCCCTCGATCCCTTCAAAGTTCCCGGAAGTTATTGACCCAACTCTTTCTTCTGATAGATGTGCGCACCTTCGATCTGTTCCACGAGGATGGTTGCACCTCCGACAACAGCTTGTAAATGGAAAACTATTAAGCTAATTGACATGTAAGTGATGACATGTTCTGGCAGAAGAAAACANCGCACCTTCGATCTGTTCCACGAGGATGGTTGCACCTCCGACAACAGCTTGTAAATGGAAAACTATTAAGCTAATTGACATGTTAGTGATGACATGTTCTGACAGAAGAAAACAGAAAACAAACTCTCTCGTGTTTTCAAGTTTTGTCTGTAAATGAAGGTCGGGTCAGCCAAGAGCAGGGAGATCCCAGCGTGCGTCATCGCGGGATCATCACGAGTGGTTCTAGCGCATGCGCAGGGGGTGTTGGCTCTGATAGTGATTCAATAGGACGGTGTGGTTTCCCGGTTCTCCGTCCCAGACAGTGTCAGCGTCCTTTGCGAGGGATGACCTTGCTTGACGCCCTGGTAGTGTCTGTTACGGAGTCCGCCCCCCAGAGTGGTTAGAGGAGTCCAGCACAGATCTAGTTTTGATTCTTAAATTTGATATAATAAACAGTTCCTTTGTTCTATAATGTCTTTAAACTATATAAAAAATACTTTAAACTCAGAATTGCTAGATTTCGTGTTAAATGTTGTTGAAAATCAGATCATTTCAACTTTTAATGCAATTTTATAATATTATAAAACTTAAAAACCCTACAGATTTTAGAAAACTTTCTAAAAAATAGATTATAAGTAAGGAACGTTATAAGATTTTAAAAAGTGATTAAAATGTATTGATGAAGATTAGGTGTACAGAATTAAGGATTGATTTGAAATATAATACTAAGCAGAAGACTTAGATTAAAATGTTGAAAAATTCTTAAAACATTTTTTTTAAATTAAAATGTAAACACAGCTAAAATAACCGGGAGCACATTTAAAACAAGTGAAAAACAGAGCCAGAATAAGAGATGTTATAACATTCATTACACGTACTTCAATCATCACTATCTCGTTATTGTGATTCAATGAATATTGCCCGGGCCGGTAGTAAAACGTTGACTAAAACAACAAGATAAGAACATGTAGTCCAGCCTCAGGAGTCCGAAACCTTAGCACAATGGGTAGCATGTATATCTACTGAACTAAGGGTCCCGAGTTCAACTCCTGGCATGGTTAAAAAAATTATCATTGGTGAAATGTGGATTTAGCCTTTCACAGTGATAAATTAACGGGCGAGGACTGATTGTTGTGCCTGTCCTAGTCTTAGATAGATTATAAGGCATGTGACGCTATGACAGACCTAGCCAGCCGGTAGTGGAAAATATATGGCTCGAATAAAAATGTGACTCTCGCCACAAGATAGAAACAGTAGTGAATGTAAAAAAAATAAGAGTAGTCTTAGAAGTCAGCTACTTTCCCCAGTCAACGAATAGCAAGCAGGTGAGGTTGAATGGGAAATAATTGGTTGAAAGAATATCGATTAAATATAGGGACTTCTCGACCACGCTGGCACAATGTATAAAGGACAATGTGGATAATTGAGTGTGGACTTAAATTTGGTCAACCTTGGCATTAATTTGATTATTTGATTTACCGTACTTTGAATCGTCTTGATATGAAACAATTCGTTAAAATATCATAGATACTAAAAAGATTATATATCGGTATTGATAATAATAATCTATAATACATATTTCTAAGAAAGATAACTTACCGATTATTTGCTAAGCAAGGGGTTTAACTTTGGCCACATACTTAATCAAACTACATATGTTATATGATATTAAACATATTCATGAATCATGTCGAACTACAATGAATAGAGATAATATATATTCTGGTAGGAAGAACAATATTTAACAGTAACAAAAGTTACTAAACAATTTAAATATATTCATACATAAAATCATATAATTTGTAACCGTCATTCTTATAAAACTTAAAAACCCTACAGATTTTAGAAAACTTTCTAAAAAATAGATTATAAGTAAGGAACGTTATAATATTTTAAAAGAGATTAAAATTTTATTGATGAAGATTAGGTGTACAAAATTAAGGAATGATTTGAAATATAATACAAAACAGAAGACTTAGATTTAAATGTTAAAACATTCTTTAAACATTTCTTTTAATTAAAATATAAACACAGCTTGAATATATTAAATGTTGTAAATATCCTATAAATATCTTTAATGTTATAATATAGTAAAATGTTATCATTGTTGACAGCAAAAGTTTGTGTTTTATAAACGGTTCTTCCTATAAAAAATTGGACTATAGATGTGTGTAATGGTTATCCATTAGTTTGTATTAAAAAAAATTTAAAGAAAGAAAATTCTTGTGGACTATATTTCAATATAGTTAGTGCTTGAAACTAATAAATATATTTGATTATAATAATATCAACTTTAAAGTATCAACTTCGGTTAACTTCTTAAGGTGAGATGGAAGGGGACGAGAAAAAAAGCCAAGGCTTTTGCAGTTTTTATAGCAAAACTTTTTTTGGCTAAAACAAATAAAATATTGCTCCAGTACAAACATAAGAGTTTAATTTTCTTCACATGGGTACCTCAACAGTTCCTGAATATCCATCATGAGAATAGTGGCATTAGATGAGAAACTTTTTAAATTAAGAGAAATCGTCATTAAATTCCAGGACACACTTGACAGATATTAAAGATATTTTGAGGTTACCATGTGAAAAAAGTTTAAGTCTACGTTTGTACTGGAGCAATGTTTTATTTATTTGGCTAAAAAAAAAGATTTTGACATAAACACTGTAAAAACGCTGTCTTTTTCTCGCATCCCCCTTCCATCCCACCCTAAGTTTTATCAGTACAATTATTTTCTTGACATAAACACTGTAAAAACACTGTCTTTTTCTCGCATCCCCCTTCCATCCCACCCTAAGTTTTATCAGTACAATTATTTTCCATACATAAATAGTCTATAATAATAAAAGGAAGTGTTTGTTTGTGTGTGTGTTTGTTTATGTGCGGTGCCCAGCCAAATCTACGGCACGCAAAGATCTGAAATGTTTAACATAGGTGGACGGAAGGGGGTCCCAATGCACCTCAAAGCCGGATTTTTAAATTTTTAATTAGCTTTTTAATTAGGCTATTTTTAACAAATTCTTGAAGAAAATATTTTTTATTTGGCTTAGAATTACGTTTCAGAGATACGGGCACAATGAGGGGGGAGGGGGTACTTATATAATTCTTATATCAAGTGGTTTACGGGCATACGCCGTGCGGGTTTGCTAGTTATAAATGTATCCTACTTATTGACAATAATCAAAATGTATCGTGTTTCTTTAATATTGCTTCAATGTTTGTGATATTTAAAATACAAACTAATAAGTATTTTATATATATGTGTGTGTTTTTGTGTGTAGTCTATTTTTTTAAACAACCTGAAAGCATGCTTTTTATTTCCTTTTACTTATGCAGGAGAATGACTTGCTAATTCTACAAGACTTTTTCCACTTTGGATCCAACTGTCTAAATCTAGTCACGGAAATGTGTTCTTAGAAGGGACTTGGGACGTGCCCAAGATGGGATCATGGGAGTGACAATGCAGGAACCAGAAAGTACCCGGAAGGGAGGGATTCCCAGCAACACAAGCCAGGGTTACTGTCTGTTCGCCATGGGTAGATCCTTTCTAGAGAATACAATAAATAGCTCGGATCCGTCAACTCTTTACAAGAGAACAGGGACAGGTTTGGATTATCTAGAAAACCTGTTCTGGGGTCTTTGTTATATTAGTTTTAAAAAATACTTGTATATACAAACAAAATTAATAAAATATACAAATGATTTGCAAACCTTAATGTCTACCAGCCTGCTAGATTAAGAATTGATGAAATTCCAATGGGCTTATCTTGGTTGGAAGCAAAGTTTATAAAATTCAATCATATTTTTGTGTGGCCAACATTAATAACATTTTACTATACTATTTGTGTTATTTTTTAGATATTTATAATATCTATCAAAACTGCCAGCTGCAGATAGCATGCATGACTTGACGTATGATGTTTTAGTAACTTTAGTAACTACCAAATATTGTTTTTATAACCAAAATCAAGGTATAACTAGCCATTTACAGAAAGACGAAAACAATGGACACCAAATAGTTTTAGATTAGTTTGTATTGAAAAGAAACATGTAACCAAGCATAACGAAATATTATTCTATTTGATATTATTTAGCTCCCTTAAAATACTCCTCCCCCCCTTTTATAGTCCATTCTATCTCATCTGGCTTGCCAGTGATAGGGAAGTTGGGGTTCGAATCTCGGCAAAGTGTACTGAGGATACTTTTCCCTATGTGATTTTCCATTCTCCTTCGAATAAAACGCAAGCACACTTTCTCTAAATTATGTCTCATCCCCACCTTATTAAATAACAAATAAGAATAACCTCTAGATTATTATTATTATTATTATTATTATCAGCGCCACGTCTTACTACCCGTTCGGGTTATACGCGCTTACGTTAATGTGTAATGGTAGGGTGATTGTGAGATGAAATGAAGGACCTACAGGTTAACGTGGAATCCGAACCACGGTGGAAGCCTAGCATTCTACACATTCACAAGTTGTGATTAACACACTTCTTGTCAAAGGTGAAGGAAGGGTTTGGTAGTAAGATAAATCTGTGCCGGAACCAGGGATTGAACCTCGGACCCTCAACACAGAAGTCTGACACCTTACCACTATACCACCAGGTCACCCAGGATGCATATTGAAACGCGGTGTACAAAAAACAAACAAACACAACCTGTAACCTGAGTAATGTTAATGACCTTCCACGAGTCATCAGTGAAGGAAGACAACACAAGCCGTTTCTCAGTAGTAGTTCAACTTACAAATACAAGTATATTATAATTGGTTTTCAGAACAGCTCTATCGATGTTATAATAGCTTCAGTAGGATTCTGATAGGGTAGAATGGAGCTTTAAGAAAATACAAACGCGTTTTATTTTATTACTAATATTATTTCATATCTATCAATTTCTGAAAAGTGACAGTTTAAGATCACATAACTATGCATTTAAATACATGAAAATTATTTTAGTAGGTAAAATATATAAATGTCGAATAAAGATTTCTTACTATCAACATCAGAATGGATTACACTATCTATTTTCAAATTAATAGAATCAAAGGCTTTGTAACAAATTCAGTGTTCAGAACAGATCAACACTAATACTTAATGGACGTCATCCGTTTGTAGCTTAATAAATAACTGATGGAACAAAATTATTTCTTAGGATCACAATTAAGCTAAAATTTCAAACTCAAATCGTAGTTCACGTCAAAAGTAACAAACTTGGAACCCTATGGACACGAATAGACATAGAACCTCAGAGAAAAAATTAATTGAAAACCAGCACCTTATTAATATTCATACGCTCAACGTTGGTCGAATGCTCTAATGAAGTGGTCGCCAACCTTTGTGTTACCAAGGTCTTATCTGAATTTCTGAACTTTTTCACGGGCGCACACATACACACACACACACACACACACATATATATATATATAGCACCACATCTTACCACTCAATCGGTTATACACTTATGTAAAAATTACGCTGATGGTTTTAGGGGTTAGGAAGGCTTTATTCAAAAAATGTGTACCCACTTTTGCGTGGAGGGAGAGTGGAAAACCATTTTGGAAAATCACCCACAGCATACCCAACCGAGCTTAGAACCTTGATCTCCTGGTCATCGGCAGTCCAGTCCACTGTGAGAGTAGACTACGGGGCTACTTAAGTGGGTTATATAATATATTTATTTTATTTTCACTTTATAGGTGGGCTTATATAAATAATTTATTTTGGCAATACATTAAGTCACGCTAAAAGGTATGTTAATATGTGATTTTTAATGTAGTGTTTGTAAATAGATTTCACTGACTCGTTTTAAAGTCTGGATCATAATTTGACGCTACAGTTCTTAATAGCGTGCATCATAGCAGGAATTTTTGTCTGCGTGACAAGCCTTTTAGAGAAAAGTTGTTCTGTAGTTCCGAAATCTCGGATTCCAATTCTTCAACACTCTTTTCGTACATTTAATTAATATATTTGGTAATGATACTGATATCTAGGATATTAAATGAATTTGCAGCAAAAAAAAAAAATCGATTGGTTAATTTCACGTATTTTTGCGAATCTTTTATTGAATACATTGGCCAATTTTTCTATGTGACCACCATTTAATTTACAATCTAAACAATCGTTTCTTTCAGTTTTTGGCATGTTTGTAAAATGTGTCAATACATTTTTGTCTAGTTCTGATTTTCAAAGAGAAAACATTTCAGTATGAATAGCTTGGTGCGCGCATGCAAAAGGGCCGACGGGTGCGGGTTTGGCGACCCCTCTGACGCGTCACTCTCATGTTAGACTGGATTGCCGGTGACAGGGAGATAGAGGTTCGAATCCATGGTGTGTGTACAGAGTGTGGGATTTTTTCCCTAAACCGTTTAAGGCGTTTCCCAGTGGTACTCGATCTTTTTTTTTAGGTCACGGCACACTATTTATTTGTTATGGGTCCTCACGACACACTGAATGCGCAACTTGATGACACTACAGGAGACTCGGGCATGCGCATACACAGAGACCTCTCTCAGTTGAACAGGAAGTGGGTGTGTTTGTCCTCTATTCTAGAGGGGGTTTCCAAACTCTTTAGACCGAGTGAGATCTTGAACCAGAAAAAATATAAGCTACTCTTAAAGCCCTCATAAAAATGTTTACACTAATATTATGTGCATTCAATAACGACAGCTAAATTTTACAAGTATAAAAGTATAAAACAAACGGAAAACATAAAATGTTCTGTGTGCGCCTTTAGCAAATTTACTTTGTTCATAATTTTTTTTAAATATTGGCAATCATAATTATTGATTATATTTTATATTGTGAAAAATCAATAAAGAATATTATAGAATTGCCTGACAGAGCCTTGGATAACTACGGCGGAGCCCTCAATCTGGTTTGAAAAATGCCGCTTTATTCGAGCACGAGTTGAACTTTTGTGTGAGAAACTGCAACTCATTTATTTGATTGTAAACCATCAAATTGTCTGGAAAATAAACATAAAGCGTTTGAACATTTTCTCTCATTTCTTTTTAAAGGTTAATATTGAACTCATTTTAGTTGTGTGTTTTTTTATCAACAATAACAAAACGTCAACATTTTGTCAACTTGTCATATCCGGAGAACCATTCTATCTTACTTTTTTGTGACAACTATGATCGGGTTGAGGTAGAAGGCAGATGCCAGCTGGCAAGTCTGAAGTTGCAGGCTCATCATGAGTTGGCACTCTGTCAGCTTGCTCGATGGTTGCGTCAGAATA
>CABFOV010011857.1:0-12715 GCA_902141375.1 Timema poppense | reverse complement strand
CTTAACCTTAAATAAATATTTGCTTCCTATTTAAAATGCTGGTGTGTTGAGGCAGACGCACCTTCGTAGCGAATGTGTGTTAGTTCTACTTTAACCTCCCATTAGTAATATAGACTCTACCATACGTGTGTTCATCGCAGGTATAACCTAGGGATTATACACCAAATGTTCACTATTAACTATGTCAAAAGTAAATGATTTAATTTATCTTAGTAAACAAAGGACTGTTTCGTGTAAGATTGAGTTAAGCCATATGTAATTATATCAACTTGTTTAAATTTAAATAAACAAGTTTGTTAAACTTGTACATCTCTCTTATGCTTTTTCCTTCCCATCCTTGATTAAATATATTAGTAATTTCTTCTATTAGATGTGAAAAACGGTGATTCTAAACCATAATTTTCAAGATAAACGCAAATATATATATTTAACTTTGCGGGCACTAAAGGTAAAGTATTGCGACCGTAAAGAAAAGTCTAACCCAAGATGTTGATGGATGTCGACATTTCATGACCCCCCCGGATCATAAAAATTTGATTTTGCAATGCCATCTGACTGTGTCTGTTAAACCCTAAAATTAAGAGTTGTTTAATAAAGGGCGAAAAGAGAAAAAATCCATTTTCTCAAAATCGGCTCTAACGATTTTGATTAAAATTCGTATCTAGGCGTTGATTATGATTCTAAGCAAAACTGTTATTTTATTTTCCAATGAAAATTACTTTTAAGGTACTTTACAGAAGCGGAAATTTCCTTATCTCCACAACTATTTAAGATACTAAATAATATATAATTGCAAAATTGTAGTACCTTTAAAAATAAAATAAACTTTTATTTGATATATATAAAAACAATAGTTTCGGAAATATCAGCAAATATATCAATACAATTTTGTGAGATTTAGTTCTACAAAGATACTTGAGTTTTAACGCAATAATTCTCTAATTCCATAGAGTAAGTAGATAAGAAAGTCTCTCAAAAAGTTTGTTCCTTTTCTTTTATTCTCTTAGGGGAAATGTATGTACAGCAATGTACTCTCTCTGTCATTTTAGACTCAATGGTCAATATTTACTTTATTTATTGTATTAAATTAATAAACGGAGAATTTAATAAAAATGCTAAAATAATAAGATTTACAACCTTTAATAAAATATTGAAAATTTCAACCAGAAGTCGAAATTTTAATTCGAGGTATTAACCCTTGTGGACCCAATATCGATATAAATTTTGTTGTCCAAATATACTAGTGAGGACTTTAATTCTTTAAAAAGAAAATCATACAATATAAATCCGGGAGTTAAAAAAGGTCCAACGTAAGTATAACGCATTTTTTGCTTGTGTTTGCTAGTGTATATTATTTTTTGTCACATATATTAATAGTTTTAATTAAATATCTCCATTTTTAAACAATAGAGTGGGAAAGTCCGTGCGGAGTTCCATACCATTTATTTATTTGGGTTTTCACTGGAAGATCAACGAGGATAGATGGATGGACTGTGATCTGCCCTTTGAGAGTTTTTCTATGAAAGTGGGTGGTAAAATATTGAGTGATTGTTTTCTTGTTAATGATTGGTGATTCGCCTAAGCCGACAATTATTTTAACTGTTGGGATACTGACTGTTGTTTGGCTCTGTTCGTGAGTTAAGTGGGCTGTTGTAACCTATTGATTCAGAAAATGTACGGTTAATGTGGGTGTGAAGGGCCCCGAGAAAAGGTCAGTGTTTTTGAAGTTTTTAAAGCAAAACATTTTTTTTCCAAAATAAATTAAATATTTCTCTAAAACAAACACAAATTT
The DNA here is from genome assembly GCA_902141375.1 of Timema poppense. NCBI lineage: Eukaryota > Metazoa > Arthropoda > Insecta > Phasmatodea > Timematidae > Timema > Timema poppense. The sequence continues at coordinate 10,923 of CABFOV010011857.1, read as the reverse complement.
TAATTTACTTCACACGGTGACCTCAACAATGATTGAATATTTGTCTAGGGTGTCCTAGAATTTACTGATAACTTTTATGCTTCTTTAAAAAATTTCTTATCGGGTGCAACACTGCTCTTCACAGATATTCGACAACTGTTAATATCCCGATGTGAAGAAAGTTAAACTATATGTGTTTATTGGAGGTATATTGCATTTATTTTGGCCAAAAATAGTTTTAGTAATAAAATTGCAAAAACACCACATTTTCTTGTGTTTCCTATACTTGCACCTTAAGATATGTATTTCCTTGCTTGGTATTTTTGCTTCTGACCCATTTTTTACATAATTAAACAAAATCTATTCAACATTTAAAATTCCAGCGAGGGGATACTAATTTTTAAAATTTCAACCCTTTGGGTGTGGGAAATAGCGTGCAATTCTCATGACAGACAGATAAAGAAGTTCATCATTTTATTAATATAAATATTGTTTACAATGTGGTTGATAGTGAAGTGTTTAATCCTTTTTAAACTTGTTATGATAATTTAATGTGCCAACTTTCCAAAATACAAAGTATATTGGGTTTAAGGCCACTATAATTAACTATCTTTCTAAATGCTAATTCCCCAATATTATCTTGTGCTTTAATTTATTGTGGTGTGTTAAATAATGTTGTTACTAAACTAATTGCAATGTACTCGTGTATGTATTTTTTGGCCGTGTCATGAGTCCTACCCTTATGAGCTATAATCATTCTAATTATGGTAGTAGGGTAACGATTAGGAAGATGGACGGCCTAAGTGATACTTTTTTTTCCGTGAAATTTAAACTGGGAACCCATTCAAGTGTAACTACGCTCAATGTGACCAACCGTGATTTGAACCCTGACTTTCACGTAATCATGAAGCCAAACTAGATGAGCCCAACATTTAGTGCACGAGCCCGTCAAGAAGTAGGGAATCTCATTGAATTTAGTTTTACTCTCGGTCGTGGCTTGTTCCCTTTTTGAGCCCGTCAAGAAGTAGGGAATCTCATTGAGTTTAGTTTTACCCTCGGTCGTGGCTTGTTCCCTTTTTTTACGCATGCGCTCTCGTAATTGCGTTTCCCCTTCGGGAGAGTGTGCCGCCTGCCCCCACCCCCCACACGCCACTCTCCAAACAACTTCTAAGGCCTCTTTTAAACACTCTTCTTTCCAAACTACACGGAAAAGGATTTAGTAGCATAGATTAACACCGTCATGAAAGTGGCGCTGGTGTGTTCATAAAAAAAACTTACTGCGGAAACGGTTATTCCCTATTCTCTTCTTTTAACCGAGAAAATAAAAAATAAGTAAACCGTCCTTGGAGTAAAACTTTTTAAGCGGAGTCAAAACGTTTCTTAAAGAGTTTAAAATAAATGTTTGAAGTGCCTTTTTATTTGCATGTGAAAGAAAAAAAATGTTTTTTCTCTTTCCTTTCCTGGTTTCACTTAATACTGCGGCATTTTTTAAATTTATTTTTTTACGAACGCATCTTGACTTGGTCCGAGGTTCTTTTATTTTTTTTTACTTTGATAAATCCCGTAGTAGGAAGTCCCAAATTAACTTTTCTAGCCTCTTATTTACATACTAACATTGGCTTGCGGCTTCGCTTGCATTAAGCACTGCATAAACACATTCGACAACTTCAAGTGTTAGGAAAGAATGAAACTTCAAGAACAGTGTTTCATATGTGTATGAAAACTAAGGAACAAGCACGTCCTCGCCCCAATTTCCTTCCCCTTCACACCCCAGATCATATCACTTGCCATCTTATTACCCGCATTATCAGCCGCGATGAATGTTCACTGCTTACACTCAGTTTTTTTCAGCATAATTTCGCTCGTTATTAAGATAGCGTGATAGTTTATAGCTTACCCCGGTTCTTTAAAATATAAGAAGTACATCAGAAGAAGTCCGTCTTGATCCTACGAGCTCCTACATTTTGAGTTAACTAGCAGCACATAAAAACATTTCTCAATACATTCAAATTGAATCGTTGATCAAGTGGACTTACAAGGTCTGGCTTGCTGATGATTGGTGGGAAGGTGATAAAGGTAAGGCGGGTTGGGGGTTTGAATCTCAACCGGATGATACAAAAGTTTTATTTCATTTATGAATTCCCACTCACTATCCACGCAAATTTTGTTTTGAGGATGTGTTTGGATAGAACGCAGGTTTTTACGGAAGCTTGTTGAAGAAATGTGAAATGTGTCAGGAATTGGCGAGGCTACAATCCACGGAAAATATTCTTTGTTTGTGTTCTATCTAAATGTGAATCACGTGCACAGAGAGTACATCTGCCTCAGCCATACTTTCGGTAGGGGATCACGTGGGATGACGTCATCATAGGTGACATGGTACATCTGCACGATGGGGAGCGGTGACTCGCATTGTTCTGAGGTAATATAACGGGGACATTGGAGAGAAGATATCAATCATAAAGTGGGAAAATAACATTTAGTGCAATCCTTTGAGATTAAACACTGACTCCCTGGGCCAGAAGTAGTGGCGCTGACCCTTTGGCAGACCCTACCAGTTTTCAAATATTTTTGATCATTTATGATAATAATATCAGAGGTGTCAAACTCGTTTGAACTTAACACTACATATATTCTCCCCGTTTGGATTATACGCTTATATACTAATTACGTTAATGGTTTTAAAGATTAGGAAGGCTATATTTTAAAAGAAGTGTATCAGCATTTGCTTGACGGTAGAGGGGTATAACAATTTTTAGAAAAATGACCCTCAGTGCATCCAACAGAGATTTGAACCTCGAGCTTTCCATCATTGGCACTCTAGTCCAACACGAATGTAGCGCCTTAATCCATGCGGCCACCCAATTGGGTTTAATAAGGTCGTATTGAAAATTTAAAACACTAAAGGGGCCGCGTTAACAAAATAATTATAGTTCCACTATTTCAAGTAAAATCTAGGTCTGTGGAGTCGGAGTTCAAGGCTCGGCATACTGAGTCCACACTCCTGGTAAAATAGCTTTCAATTTGTACCATTATGCTACTTATTTATTTACTATATGTCACAAGGAACATGAAGTTCGTTGCAGCACTTTAATAAAAAGTACGCGAACTAGTTATATCTTGAGCTAGTTCTATCCAATTCCCCTCATTACACTCTTATCCTTATCTTGAGCTAGCTCTATCCAGTCCACCTCATTACACCCTATCCCTATTTGAGCTAGTTCTATCCAGTACACCTCATTACAACCTATCCCTATCTTAAGCTAGTTTGGTCAAGTCCACCTCCATACATCCTATCTCTTTCAGGTATATTCTAATGTTATCCTCCCATCTACGTTTAGGTCTTCCCAATTGTTTCGTCACATTGGGTTTGTCAGTCAGTAAGTACATTGATTAAGGTTCTAAATTCTTCCATTCGCATTGCATGTACTTTCCACCGTAATTTGCGAGATTTGACTACCCTAACAATGTATATTGATGAGTACAGTGCATTCAACTCATTATGTAACCTCCTTTCACTCCCCAAAATCTTCATAGCTTTTGGACCGTATATCTTCCTAAGCAACTTATTTTTGAACACTCTAAACTTATTTTCGTCACGTAAGCTAAGAGACCACGTGTCATACCCACAGAGAACAACCTTTAAAACTGTTGATTTGTTTATTCTGAGTTTTAACATTCCTTCACAGCAGGCGAGATGTTAACAACTTATTGTCCAAGTGCATTTCCCGACTGCATTATTTTCTTAATTTCCATTCTAATATCGTTAGTACAAGTTAAAATGGTTTCTAAATATTTAAACTTAATAACAATGTCAAATGATAAGGTGCTTGTAGTAATCTTTAAATTAACTTCCTAAATCTGTGTTCTCTGTGTGATCATAGGTACTTACTTATTACTTAGTCTTTCCAACATTCACTTATAAACTCATTTCCTTACTAGCTTTTAATAAATCTATGTATATCTTGCAACAGCTTCCTTACTATTTCCCAACAAAGCTAAATCATCTGCTAATAGTTGCATTGTACTGTTTAATGTCAACCCATTTCTACTCTCTTGCATTACACTAATAGCATTCTCTAAGACCAGATTAAAAAGTAATGAGAAAGTGCATATCCTTGTCTCAAACCATTATGTATTTTGAAAGTGTCTGATAAGTGATATCCAACCCGTAGCTTGCCACGTGTATCGGCAAATTATCTCAATTAGCTTGACAAGTTTTTGTTCGAATACAGAGATTAGATGAAATTTATTTTAACTTATAGTTTATTAAATCTATGTATAATTGTTGACTAACCGTCATGTTGTAGACCTATTCCCACTTTTTTTCTAATATTTGCCGAAAAATACAAATATGATCCGTTGTTTATCTATTTCGTCGAAATCCACACTGGGGATACCCAATTATTTCCCCTACATATGGCATCAATCTCATTAAAATTATGTTGGATTAAATTTTATTACATTTTCTAGTATGGTTATTACTTACTACACTCTGTTTTAACTCCCTTTATGAAAATAAGTATTATTATACTTACTTTCCATGTTTGATTACAAAAAGAAAATCAAGCTATAAAACAACTTGAAAAACTCTCTCTTTGCTCCCAGAAATGTTGAAGTTCCTATTAAGCATTATTATTTTTAAAAATCGAAGATCTTGGGAAGGCTCACCCTAAGTATAACATTCCCAAATGGGTTATTCTTACAACTTTGATATAAATTAAATTGGCGCTGCATTGTATGAATAACACGTATTTCTTATATATATATATATGCTTATTAACATTTTATGACAACCCAGAGAATATAGATTAAATCAAAATAGGATAATATAGAAATACTTAACAATAGCTAAGGAAAATGACGACATATGGTACGTATATTTAAAACAAATAAAGCTCAGAATATTGTATTTTATTCCTGCACTCCGTGAGTCATCGTGCCTCCCCCACGCATACACACTTTGAACACCATTGTTACATCGTGTTCATTCAAGAGAGATCTTCCCCGACCGGATGCCTCACCTGATGGTTCTTAATTGTAACGTTTAACACAGAGACCTTTAAGGTTCGGATGGACACCTACTATTTAAGAACGAACTTTTTGTACAGCCCATTTCTCAGAAACTATGCATAATAACAACATAAGTTTTTTTGTATTATATTTAACTTGTAAATTTAAAATGAGCTATATTAATAAATTAGTTACAAGATAATATTTACATTTTTACAATAAGACGTAAATTCTATTAAATTAAAGTTAAATAAAACATGAAATACAAGAATATAGTTTTGAAGTTATATTATGTCATCATATTATTATAGAGAGTAAGATAATGTTCTATCATACACGATGCATATTTATAATACAAAACTTGGTGTTTTCAAATTAAATCATATTTTAACTGTGAAAAAGTTCAGTGGTTTCCTGCCAGATGGTTCTCTCATCAGAAGCACCTCTCCCTCTCCACCTCAAAGCCAATTTTAGCATTATATGTCCTTCCATCTTTTTTGTGAGCCCTGCTACTCCACTACCCTCTTCCCATTTATAGCCTGTTCAGGTAAAACCCTTGGCTTTACAATAATTGTCTGTCACCTCCAAACTTAAGCAATTGAAGATTTCCCCTGTAATGTATATGCATGATCCATCTTAACAGTTTTTTATAGGGTATGATTGATTCTGTTAAGCATATGAATAATTTCATTAGATATAATCTATTTGTATAGCAACGGTTTTGTAAGAAGGGATGAAAATGCTTTCTCTAAATAGTTATATTCATGATTTATAGACGTACAAGATCTTAACGTACTTATAGTAAGATTAATTTGAAAGCTATTAAGATTCGGTGGTGCATCCTGAAATTTTCTTTACAGGAGGGCGGACATATGTGTCAAAGCTATAATTTCTGTCCCCTGAAAATATCACATTATTTTATTTTAAAGCTTAATTTTTTTTAAAGAAATGACACATACAAACTTATATTATATAGGCTGTTAAATAAAAGGCTACATAATTAATCGATCTTGTTGTACACATTAACATGAGTAAAATAATTGTAATAGTATTACATAACCTCTAGTTGTGTCGTTGGTAAACTTCCAACAACAACAATATTAATAATTAATAATAACAACAATGATAAACTATAATAATATTAATAATTAATAATAACAACAATGAAAAACTATAATAATAATAATAATAATAATAATAATAATAATAATAATGAAATTGTCTTAGAAATTATAGGTCCACAAACCATAGAGGTAAAGGAAATTGTTATTTTTGTAATAAATAAATGGTACGGAACTCCACACGGACGTTCTCGCTCTATTGTTTAAAAATGGAGATATATACTCAAAACTCGTAGTATATGTGAAACGAAATAATATACACTAGCAAACCAAAGCATAAATTGCACTATATTTATATAAAATATTTTTTGAGTCCTGGTTTAAAATTTTATAATTTTATTTTTAAAGAATTAATGTACTCATTTGTATGTTTGGACTGATAATAAGATCAATATTGGATTGGGTCCACAAGGGTCAACACTTCATATTAAAATTTCAACTTTTGGTTAAAATTCTTGACATTTTGTAATGTCCCTGATTTGACCCTAAAGAATATTTGAAAGCATTGAAAATATTCTCCTCTTAATTATATATATATAATTTATTTTTATTTGAATTTTATAGTTTATTACTTGGTGCTTAAAACAAGTCTTCTTCTAAATTATTTATATATGATAGTTACCAGATACTAACTAGGAAATTACAAGTTATTTATTGTTGTTAAGTTCACGCCCTGAAGTTAAGAGGTATCAGCTACTGTAACTAACTTCAGTGTGTGACATAAATTTGAGTCAAAATTACATTATAAAAGTCTTTTAAAATTTAACTTCCTGCTCTGGAACAACCCAGAACATTGTAGATGTTCAATTTGAGGCCTTTCTATATGCTTATATACGTTTTCACGAACTAAACATTATATATAGTAAGTTCCATTGGACTGAGGTATATCACGGGTGGTGTAATCTCAGAGCTCACTCTGTGATGTCAGTCATTGTCTCGGACGGACGGGTGTTAGGCGCTCGTCTAGATTGTGTGCAACATGGTCATTTTTATACACAAGTATCAATAATTATCGTTGAATAAACCAATATCAAACTTTATCTGGCAGTTATTTTTATCATAAAAAGTGAGGCCCAATCTAGGGGAGTGATAATAACTATTTTAAACGTAACAAATGATGAAACAACCGCGGGACAGTTAAACAAGTAAAAAACCGGTAAGGTTATTAATGACTTCCAAACGTGGGGCATTTATCACCAAAAATATTACGTAGATTTATAAATTTTACCAATAAAAAAAGTAAATATTGACTATTGAGTCTAAAATGGATATAGATCATTGTTGTACAAACATTTCTCCTAAGAGGTTTAAGGAAAAACAACATAAACGTTTTGAGAGACGTATATTTAATTACTCTATGGCATTGGAGAATAATTGCATTCGAACTTAAGTAGTATCTCTTTACAACTAAAGCTCACAAAATTGTATTAATATATTTACCAATATCAAAAGAACTTGTTTTTATATAATAAAAAAATTCATATAAAAATTATTTTATTTTTAATAGTACTACAATCTTGCAATGTATAGTTATTTAGTATCTCAAATAGTTGCATAGATACGGAAATTTCCGATTTTATAAAGTACCCTAAAAGTAATTTTCATGGTAAAACGAAAATAGCCAGGCTATTTATAATCTTAATCAACGCCTAGATACGAATTTTAATCATAATCGTTAGTGCCGATTTTGAGAAAATAGATTTTTTTATCTTTTCACCTTTTATTAAATTACTCTTAATTTTAAGTTTAAACAGACACACAGGCAGACGGCATTGAAAAGATCAATTTTTAGGGTTTGGGGGCCATAAGACGTCGACATCCATCAACAGTTCAGGTTAAGAGATTTTCTTACGGTCGCAATAATTTACCTTTATTGTTCGAAAAGTTAATATATATATATTTGCGTATAGCTAGAAAGTTTTTTTTTTTAAACATGCTTCAAATAAAATATTTGTATTATAAATAGACCTACATATTTATAATGATAAGTAATTTCATAACTCAAATAGTTTAGGAGATATTATATAATAAAAGATAATTTACACATAAGACCGGAGCCCTCAACGTCATTTTTCCGAAATATTTAGAGAAGATATTTTTTTTAGAATATTTATTAATGTTTAGAAATGAAATTTAATCAAAATAGCTAAAGCCGATTTTGAGAAAATCGACCTTTTCTCTTTTTGCTCTTCAGTCAACTACCCTTAATTTAAGGGTTGGATATCCAATTCCAAAAATCCTTCGGGGCATCTCTATGAAAACCCTAGATACCAAGTTTTTGCCCGATTGGTAAAATAGAGATTCATCAAAATCTCGAGNCAAAATCTCGAGTTTGATTTTTTTTTTTTTTGCGATCACATGACTTTCTCTCGCTTTTATCTTAAAATAGATATTGAATAAAAACTCGTAAGATTTGTGAAACGAAATAATAGCTATACACATCGTTGTAGAAACCCTACACCAAAAACATAAATGAAATAATATACACTGTTGCTTACGCTATGGCATTATAAACTAGAATCACTGTTACCAAAAATTGAGAAAGAGAAACATCTTTTTTAACCAAAGAGCATAAGAATCAAATTAATTTTCAAAGGCCTGTATTAAAAATATATATATGCTTATATCTCAGAACTTATTGGTTTTATAAAAAAATACACTTCACATAAAAGATTATCCTTAATAATATTACAACATTGCAATGATAAGTGATTACGTATCTCAAATAGTTGCGGAAAAATTATGAAAATTTGAAAATCCACCCCATTTAAAGTACTCTCAGAGTAATGTTCACGATAAAACTAAAACTTCCATCGTGTTTATAATGATAAACAGTTTTTAGATATAAAATTTGATCAACTATCATTAGAGCGAATTTTGAGAAAATAGATTCATTCTCTTTTTGCCATTCAATAAACTACCATTAAATTTAGGGTTAGATATTTTATTCCTAAAGCCCCTCGGAGGACCTTATGAAAACCCCAGTTACAAAGGTTTAGGCTAATCGGTGAGATGATTTCAGCTCTAGCCCAGGCTAAGGTACAAACAGTCAGACAGACAAGTGATATTGAGAAAACAACTTTTTTGTTTCAAGGGGACATGAAACGTCGACATTTATCAAAATCTCGATTTTAAATTTTTGACGATCACAATATTCTCGCTCCGAGGTGACGAGAGAAAGAAAATATTTGTTTACAAAGCTTAGTTACCCTCAGCGGTCTTCTAGCCGTTGCTTTCCGTTGGTTTGATCGGCTTTGATAGGAAGGTCGAGGTTCTAATCTCGTCTGCCTGAGCTGTAGATAGTTTTCCCTTTATATATATACACACATTTAAAGGTTTTCCACAAATTATATATCACTCTGGTTTTCCTATCTTCACTCCATGCAAATGCGGGTTCACTTTCTCTTAGCTACCTTTTACATCTCTATCCAATTAGATTAAGCTTTTAATAGCCTGTGTAAAAAATAAAAACTTATTTCTGAATGGTTTATAATAATATTATAGTAATGTTCTTGTTAGTATGGTGTTCATAAATAAGTTAACAGCAAGGTCTATTTGTAAAGTAAACTAGGCATATAGTGTGTACATTCTATTTAATTGAAATAACATTTAGAAAAATGACAATTTTTCACCAACTTTGGCCATCTTTTTCTGACTCTAACTATTTTTAAGATATTTTTAATTTTTTTAAAAAGCCTATTATCTAGAACAAAGTGTGGTTTTCACTTTGGTTTTTCCATCTTCTGTACAAACAAATGTGGTGCACTTATTTTATTCTAACCTTCTCACACCATGTATTTAAGTAGTTTGCGAAAGTGGCGACTGTAAAAACTATGTCACTGAAAAAAACACACAAAAGAAATGGATATCTTTTTTAAATATAGTAAAGAAATTATATTTTTATATATTCCTAAAATAATAAACTAAATGATAACGTCACAAATTACTATAAATAATGATTTCCTGAGCTAGCTAAGAAAAATTATACTTCGACAGGGATTCGAACCCTTGTCTTTTGACTTTGAACGTCATTCTATAAAACACCTTTATTGTAACTCAAAACTCGGCATCATTCATTCCATGGAGAGTAATTTGGTGATAGCTTGTCTTTGTTGATGTAGCAAGAAACAGTTGAAAGGGACTAGGGGATTAACTGCTGAATGTAAAGACACTCTGAAAGGGGTGAAGTATAGGAGGGGTAGAGGGGTCAGTGTGGTGACTGCCATAACTACAGTAGCGCACCTCTAGTGAGGTGATAATACATAGGACTACTTGGAGGAGAGATTTGCAAAACCTCGAGATGTCCGTCCGAATCTTAAAACATCCTAAAGAAAGGGAAGGCCGAAAGGGAAGGCCGAAAGGGTTGATGATTGTTCAGAGGAGATGAACCTGGACTAGAAGTAGAGATATGTTAAGAAAACCACATAGACCTCTTGGTGCACCGTCACCAGCAACCCAGTCTGAGGCAGGTCAACACTTTGGACCGCGTGACCACTGATACTGGGCCCACCCTCTGTATAAATAAGTCCTGAAGTTCATCACTACAAACTGAAGTGGTTTTATTCTGAATACAAATTCCCTACAGGAAAGAAATTCGCCCATAGCATGGGCTTGATGTTTCTTCGTTGTTTCTTCGTATTTTTCAAACGATAGCTTGAGCTACGGTCATCAACACCCATAGACTGGGTAATGATATGGATTTTTCCTATCTTTTTAATATTCGCGATGATATTTTAAAGTAAATATAATAATATTTCTTCTTTTCAGTTAATATAATGTAAACTCATCTTTTCTATACTACGGCCATGTT
>CABFOV010011856.1:0-12717 GCA_902141375.1 Timema poppense | reverse complement strand
GAAATGGAGGACCTACAGTTTAACGTGGGATCCGAACCACGGTGGAGGCCTGGCATTCCCCACATTCACAAGTTGTGATTAGCACACGTCTTGTCAGAGGTGAAGGAAGGGTTTGGCAATCAGATAAATATGTGCCGGGACCGAGGATTGAACCCCGGACCTCCAGCACAGAAGTCTTGACACCTTACCCCCTAGACCGCCAGGTCACCGAATATATTTAATAAATGTTATTTTAGTTCAAAATAAGGTTCACGTTTAAATTGAGTTGAAGCACATCTGAATATCCCTATATGAATAAAAAATAATATAAGTTTTATCATTTTAAAAATAATGTTTAAATTAGCTCATTTTCAACTACTTTTACATTCAATTTCACAGTTCTGATATTTAGGGAAATAGTTATGTTATGTAGACATAGATCTAGTCTTCCTCATTTACATTATGAGATAAACGAGGTTAGTTAAAGATTAATAGGTGATATTCCCTAAATACCTAAGTACGAGGATATGTTCCTTCAAGTCAGCGCTGTCCAAAGGTTCGCATAAGACGCTCCAAGACGTAATGAATTACAAGTAAACCAGAGACTCGATCAGGGATTGGTCAGCCTCGCCCCTCCCTCTGGACGGAATAGTAAGCTAGTGTGCTCCGATCTATCGTAAGGATTCTATCACTGGTCTCAGTTCAGACCGGTCCTCAGACAGACACTGGTCTGCCCCGGGCAGCCAGGACAACTCACAGGACGAGGGGAAGACCGATCGTCTCGGTGACTTGTGACCGGAGACATGGTTTGCGTCGCCTTCAGTGGTAAAGTTGACAACACCTCATACGTACACTTTCTAACAACGCCATAAATATAACCAAAATATATTATTTTTTGTAATGCGTATGTGTACAAACTTGGATCTAGATTCAATTAGAATGTATCGTAAAAAAAAATACATAATCCTAATCCGAACCTTTTTTTTTAGGGTTATTATTTTATTCTAAATTCTTAATAATGTTATTTAAATTTAGGATTGGTTTCAAAATTTTCAAATCCAAATACGTTTCAGATTTGAATTATTTTTAATATAATCAAACATCAAAATTGTAAATAATTTAACTTAGATCAATTATATTTTTTTACTTTTTTTTTATCATCGCGTCTAAATACCTGTTCAGGTTGTACACCTATGTGCTAATTATTCTAACGAGTTAAGGATGAGGAAGGTTGAAATTTTAGAGGAAGTGTACCCACATTTGCGTCAATGGAGAGGGGAGAACCACTTGTGATGTCATCACCGGTCTAATATATTGATAGAGTGACGCCTTAGACCATGCAGCCACTGAATCAGGTTACTTGCTTTTGAATTTCATAACAATTATATTTATATACATTTATAATATGTTATATTCTTTAAATTGTAAAATTACACCAATTTAGATGCGGCTAACACCGTAGTTAATAAAGATAATAGCTTGGTTATGTAATCCATCATTTTTATATATATATATTTTACATGTATAGTCAAATATTATATTTGGATTTTATAGAACTTAATTTTAAATATTTGATTCGGATTTCATTCGAATTAGTAATAAAATATCCTGATTTGATTCTAAATTGAAAACCATATAATGTACACTCACAGGACCAACAAAAATTGAAAAATCTTTTGATATAATTCAATATATATAATTCCAATACTGAGCGAGACTTAAAAAGAGTTGAAAGGAGATTACATTGACGAGCAGTACTCTAAGGAGGCCGTCTACCAAAGTGTCGAGACGAGTCACAGATATAATTTATCGCGTTATTTAACCAGTGGTTTGGAGTTTTAAAATATGTTTCACGACAAAATGGAGGATTAAAGCTTATATTTTAGTTTTAACACTTTAACAAAAGCATTTAATGATAGTTCAATTCCTTTTCTACCGCGTTTAACACGGAACGTATCAGTTCTGAGATAAGAGTACAGGGTTGTAAAAACAGATACAGCTTTCATCAAACAAAATATAGTCTTTTTTTTAACACAGTCACAACAACTAAGATAATTTAAGATTGTTTTAGTGTAACCTTGCGTTCTAGGGGTAAGGTGTCAGACTTCTGTGCTGGGGGTCCGGGGTTCAATCCTCGGTCCAGGCACAGATTTATCTGATCGCCAAACCCTTCCTTCACCTCTGACAAGACATCTTGTGAATGTAGGGAATGCCAGGTCTCCCCCGTGGTTCGGATTCCACGTTAAACTGTAGGTCCTCCATTTCATCTCACAATCACCCTACCATTTTCACCCTACCATTACACATTAGCGTAAGTGCGTATAACCCGAACGGCTAGTAAAACGCGGTGCTAATAATAATAATAATAATAATAATAATAAGATTGTTTTAGTGATTTTGAAGCTACATGTCTGCCATTTTCACAAGACATACAGCAGTGTTAGGATGTTTATCTGCCCTTAATAATATCTGTCAGGCTTAAAATACAATGGAATGTGCCTTTTTTTTATGGAACTACTTCTCTATCCTGTACAAGATTATACTCCCTTTCGAGCTTCACCTATATCAACCCTTTGTAATGTAATTAAATAAAACTAGGGAACTTCTTATCTGGAGGTAAAGAGGAAAATACTTTGGCATTTCTCAAATATCAAAAAAGTGACTTATTTGTTAGAGGAAGGCTGAATCTAGAGTCTTTTTTTTGGATCAATTTTAGTCTCATAGCTGCACAAATATANAAGGCTGAATCTAGAGTCTTTTTTTTGGATCAATTTTAGTCTCATAGCTGCACAAATATATTTTTTTTTTCAAATTTGTTGAAAACGGGCTGATGTCAAATTTTCACACATTCTTTTCAAAACCTACTGTTGTTAAGGGGGGGGGGAACGACCTGTTGGAATCTCTAGAGTTTATTTTGGTGAGAGCCATATTTTGAAATAACGCATCTTGACGCAATGTAAAGAAACGCTAGTTAAGGTATTTTTGCAATTTTTAAAACAAAAACATAGGTGACCTGGCGGTCTAGGGGTAAGGTTTCAGACTTCTGTGCTGGCGGCCGGGGTTCAATCCTCGGTCCCGGCACAGATTTATCTGATTACCAAACCCTTCCTTCACCTCTGACAAGACATCTTGTGAATGTGGGGAATGCCAGGCCTCCACCGTGGTTCGGATCCCACGTTAAACTGTAGGTCCTTCATTTCATCTCACAATCACCCTACCATTACACATTAGCGTAAGTGCGTATAACCCGAACGGGTAGTAAGACGCGGTGCTAATAATAATAATAATAATAATAATAATAATAATAATAATAATAATAATAATAATAATAATAATAGGACATATTTCCTTCAATTTGTAAAAGCAACTACTCCACACTTTCAAAAGTTTTCTATTTTCATTCCTTGGAGATAAAATTTCATAGAGTCAAATTGTCAAGTGTATTGAAAGGAAATATTTTGCACCAAATAAAACTTTGAACGTAATAATTTATTTTATAGACAAGAGTAAATTATTATATTTTAAAATGAGCATTTTATGATTTTTACCAATAGACTGCCCAAGTTGAATGCAATATTGTTACAAGGGCTTATGGTATCTTTACAAACACCTTCATCTTTTAAGTTTAGGAAAAGTTAATGTCAAACTAGTACTGAAATTTTGTAATAGATTTGTGGTTCAAGTCCTAAATAAATTTGGCTAAAATAATGAAAGTTAATTTATTTGCTACACAGCTACTTTTATTTCAAGTTGTCACTAATTTCAAAAAACCCCACCACAAGTAATTCACCAAATAAAATGGATTTAAAGAAATTCTTGAACCAACTAAATAATAATAGAACCATTAATATTAGTTCAACATTTGGGTCTACCAAGGAAACACTAGAGGTATCAGTCTTACCTTGACTCATTACACTATGGTATTCTCTTTACGATGCACGATAGTGAGACCAAGCAAGGAGCAGTCTTACCTTGACTCATTACATTATGGTCCTCTCTTTACGATGCACCATATTGAAACCAAGCAAGGTAGCAGTCTTACCCTGACTCATTACACTATGGTCTTCTCTTTACAATACACCATAGTGAAACCAAGCATGTTAGCAGTCTTACCTTGACCTATTACACTATGGTATTTCTCTTTACGATGCACCATAGTGAGATCAAGCATGTTAGCAGTCTTACCTTGACCTATTATACTATGGTCTTCTCTTTACAATACACCATAGTGAAACCAAGCATGTTAGCAGTCTTACCATGACTCATTACATTATGGTCTTCTCTTTACAATGCACCATAGTGAAACCAAGCATGTTAGCAGTCTTACCTTGACCTATTACACTATGGTCTTCTCTTTACGATGCACCATAGTGAGACCAAGCAAGGTAGCAGTCTTACTTTGACCGATTACACTATGGTCTTCTCTTTACAATGCACCATAGTGGAATTTGTGGAATTTGTGAAATTTGTTCACACGTGTCATTAATCATTATGATCATGACGAGACTGATCAACTACGGTTTCATTTATAGAAATGACACCGTTTAAAATTAATGTGGGCTGCTGTTCATGAAATATGTGTGTACTCATCGCACGAATTTTAAAATATATCAAATAAAAAGAAGCGTATATAATCGTGTCAACAGACAAATTCCATTAAATGCTGACTGGCCTGTCCAGAAGTCAACACGAGTCTAAACTGGAAAGCAATTGGGGGACTAAATCCAATACAAGGTTGCAAATGGTCACAGAGTAACGTGGAATTTAAATAAATCTTTACATTAAAAGAAAAATGAATTCAGTAATTTTTGTACGTGTTATCAATGTTAATTTTGTTTTCATTTGTTCAATAATGATCATTAAAATTGAAGAAAAGTATACCTGACTTCAGTTTTAATTAAATCTTTAAATAATGATTCAGTCTAATGAAATGAGAGTTCTGTATTCATTTCCAATGAATCATTGAAAAATGGCACGTGAGAGCTCACCTTAAGCTTGGCAATTTTAAAGATAAAAGGAAAGTACGAGTAGATACTGAATATTCTCCTTTGCAAAATTCAGACATTAAAAGATAGGTTTGGACTACATAAGAAGACAATATAACTTTTAGTGAAATCTGACAGTAGCCTTTTACCATTTTTAGAAAATACTGATAATCTAGAAGAAGTTGGATGGAAAGAAAATTGTTCTCATATTAATTTTGAAAAGCGTGATCAAGTTTTAACTAATACATGCCTGTTATAACATACTTGGATTATTCAGGTTGTTATTGACATTTGAATAACACAGTAGGCCTAATAAAAATCAACCATAAGATTTAATATAACCTGATTCGATCTTAGAAATTAGTCAAGACACTTGATTTATGTAGTTTTCAGTGTATAAATCCCGAATGTATAAATAATATAATGCCCACTTTTATCGTAGTTGATAAGTTTTTTTCTGAAAAATCAGAGAACGTTTGTAACTGAATGAAACATAAAACTTGACTTCAGAGAAAGTTTGTAACTGATTGAAACATTAAACTTGAATTTAGAGAAAGTTTGTAACTGATTGAAACATAAAACTTGACTTCAGAGAAAATTTGTAATTGATTGGAACATAAAACTTGACTTCAGAGAAAGTTTGTAACTGATTGAAACATTAAACTTGACTTCAAAGAAAGTTTGTAACTGGTTGAAACACGAAACTTGACTTAAGAGAAATGTATCTTGAACATAAAGTATAGGAGAATGGTAACAGAAATTAATATTATAATTTTTCATATTAGCTGAATGGATGTAAATTATGCCCTCTTCAGTGATCACATGGTTTAGGGCGTCACTCTAACAACATGCTGGATTACTGGAGACGGTAAGATCAAGGTTATAACCTCAGTTGGGTATGCTGAGAATAATGTTCTCACGCTACTTTCAACCAAATTCTGGGACTTTTCTAAATTCTATCTGTTGTAGACCTATATTCACCAAATACGAAACTGCCTTCTTGAGCTAGCTATAATATTGTTCACAAAATATACATTTTAAACATTCTGTAACTATAATAAATTAATTTATGTTCGTGATTTTCTCTTTTTCACTCACTTGTTATACATTCTTATTTTATTACAAAACTATACACGTATGACTTGTATGGAATTATATGTAATGGATTGTCGGTAACTTAAGTCCAATTTTAATATGAAGGACCTTATCTAAAATATAGAAATGTTACTAGTTCTATTTTAATATATTTGCTTTGATCACGTGACCACAGTTGAGAGCTACTAAGACTGTTGAGTTTTGTGCGAGGGACACTGCCCGTCTACCAACCCACACCCAACAAGCAACAATTGGTCGTGTCTTTAACTAGAATGTTTAGTTAAAGTAATATTTACTTGTCTTGTTATGTGATCCTTGTCTGCAAAGTTATGATAACACGATATTAAAATTCGACTTTCCTCCTCATGTATGTACCGGATATATTATTGTAATTACCAGTGGCACAACCAGGATTATTTGCAAGGGGCAATGTCTTATTAAGTAGCCTAGGTATTATTTCTGTATCTTTATGTGTAGCGTGGCATAACTATTGATTATTAAGTCGTAAGTCTGGTTGTAACATTAATTACAAGAATTTTACACATATCAGTCACCTATAGTATGTATGTTTTTTTATATAAAATGCCCATCCAATTAAACTGGAACTGTTCAATGGATTCTGGCCCGCCATAAGAATGTGAGTATTCTTCTGACCGAGTATGAGCATACTTCATGGCGTCACAATATCACCGGTGTTGGTAAATCTTCGGAGATATAAAAAAAACTATTAACCTTCGATATTTATATATATTTTCCCATGTTTTGACTGTAATTGTGACGCCAGAAAAAAAAAGCGGCAACGCGTGTCTGTGTGTGTGTGTGTGTGTGTGTGTGTCTCAGAACTTATGTAACATGTTCCATAAAGTGGGAGGTCACACGAGGTCAAACACGATACAAGAGTTCGTGACACTCGCACTATCTTCTCTGGAAGGATTACATTGTATTCCGCAGACTTATCATGACACACACACACACACACATGAACTGTACTCAACGAAATTAAAAATAAGCTAATTAGTTAAAGAGGGTATTCTGGACGAACAACATGAACTCACACATTTCACAAGTCACTCACATAATATCGAGGACAATCTAGACAAGTGCTGTCTGAAACCAGACTCGCACGAAGTGAATCTATTGTCTCGGATAATTTCAAAAGTAAAAAAAAAAATTGTGTGGCTGTGTTATAGACACGGCCGTGTGTTGTACGTGTGAATAAGTTTATGTAACGGGTTATATTTTATTTTAAATAAAATATTTTTATTTATGTACTTAGGATAAAAGCAAGGAAACAAATAATTAATACAATTAGGTCTTAAGTCAAACTTCACTGTCACTACTTTAAACTAATGTTGTATATACAATTGATAGATTTTGACGACAGCTGACGATTAAAACTTAAATGAACATCGTAGCTTCTCCGAGTCAAAAGTTATACTAATTGCAAATCTCGATACGCAGCAAAATAACCGCAAAATGGCGGCGCTTCCCCCTCCACCGCGCGCGATGCGTCACTGTTCTCGCGTATCGTAATGCATTCTATGATCCTTTATCTATCCAGTGGTATAATTTAATTTTGGATGTATAGGATAGATTCTAAACTACAACGCCAAGCTGTATCCCCCGATTTTGTTATCATTAGGTTTTTTTGGATTGCCCCCGTATGGTAGCAAATTTAAAGGCGTATTCACGTCAAAAACTTAAAACCTTTTGAGTACAACTATAATAAGTTATATAGCACTGTGTCCCTTGCATAAAATTAAACAGTCTTACTAGTCCGCACTTATAGTCACGTGATCAAAGACAGTCAGGTTTTCTGATAATGGATTCTCTGTAGTTGGCCTAAAGTCCCTTGGACTAGTGTTTAGGCTAGTACCCGGCTTGATCACCAGTCCTAAGGTAACTTTATGTTAAGCTCCCTGACGTCAGAGCACACTCTACTTGAAGGGAAATATAACAACGCTGAGGTATTTCTTATTATAATAGCAGTTGTGAAGCTTCAAAACCACTAATTATGTTAGTACCACGTCTTACTACTCGTGTGGACTATTAACACTGAATGTTATGTTGTAGCCCTTTAAAAAAATCTACTTTATTGATTTGAGGAATAATATATGTTTCTAACCCCCTATCTTGCTATTAATACTGCAACATTTCGCGTGAAATGTCGTAGAAAATGAATTAAATTTAGCTCTAAGCTAAATGATTTGTTTATTTTTAAATTATAAAACTTAGAATATAATATATGACTACTAAATGTGATATGGGAATCGATCTCAGTGCATTTGGCTTAGCGCACCATTGCTCTACCACTGATCTATTCAGGAATTGTCCCTCGCCCAGGGTCAATCTTCACTCCTAGTTTAAGCCAGAGTCTGTGAGGGACGTGTTACCACCACCTGCACCAGTGACTCGAGAGTGGCTTTACGATGACGTCAGTACAATGGAAGCGAATAACATGTACGGAAGCGAACACTTTTACGACTACAAGAAGTTTGGTAGATGGAAATAATCTTTTAGGTTAAGAATCAATTGTCATATTAGCTAATTAATCCACAACAATCAATTGCCATATTAGCTAATTAACCCACAACAACCAATTGTCATATTAGCTAATTAATCCACAACAACCAAGTATCATATTAGCTAATTATTCCACAACAATCAATTGTCATATTAGCTAATTAATCCACAACAACCAATTGTCATATTAGCTAATTAATCCACAACAATCAAGTATCATATTAGCTAATTAATACACAACGATCAAGTATCATAATAGCTAATTAATCCACAACAACCAATTGTCATATTAGCTAATTAATCCACAACAATCAAGTATCATATTAGCTAATTAATCCACAACAATCAAGTATCATATTAGCTAATTAATACACAACGATCAAGTACCATAATAGCTAATTAATCCACAACAACCAATTGTCATATTAGCTAATTAATACACAACGATCAAGTATCATAATAGCTCATTAATCCACAACAACCAATTGTCATATTAGCTAATTAATCCACAACAATCAAGTATCATATTAGCTAATTAATCAATTGTACACACGTTAGCGTTATCTCTTTAAGATACAATATTTTTTAACTTCTACCCAAGAGACATTTTGTCGCGAAACATCTTTCTAAATATCAAACCACGTGTGAAAATAACGCGGGGTTCTTGGACGTCTACGACGCACCTCAGCGCCTCCTCTCTCTTGGGCCGGCCAACCCAACAACTCCTGACAGTCTTCTGTCAGCCTCTCTGTCCCACGGCCTTGCGGAATGCAAACAGCGCCAACCTGGCGTTGGGTTACGTAACTAACATCTGCTACGAGAGTTTTTTTTATTATTTATTTTCTCAAAAACAAAAATCTACCGGGACACACGATCCTATTTTTATATAATTAATTCCGAACGGGATGCGTTGGCGCAATCTCCGCACGTGTTGGCCACGCTTGCGACCTGGTCGCCGCGTTTTATGACCAGTTATCGTGGCACCAAGGCGTGAAGATGGGTCATTAGCCATAGTATATAGTTATTTGAAGAAGAAACGTAAATATATATAATACGGTGTCCACTCCATTAATATGCAGAGACGTACTTATGAACAGACTTGTAAGAAACCTGAGAACACCCCCCTATTTAATTATAACGTTTTCGATGTCACTTATAGAATGCAATTTATCGCTATGTTCACGGTATTTTTAAAAAATATATTATTTACAAAGTGGAATTAGTTACTATTATTGGAAACTACCTTTGCACTCCAGGCCCTTTCCAAGCATTTCAATCTATTGTTAGTTTTTATACTGTATATGGTCTGATTTTATTATTTTATTTATGCTAATTAAATAAGTTCTTACCTTGTTCATTTATTTATTCATTGTTTAATTCATCCCAACCCTCCACTATTGTAACTCCAACCTCTATACAGATCTTGGATTTAACATCCCTGTTTGCGTAGTCTCAATTTTTCAAATTCCACAGTGGTAATCATTTATAAATAGCTCGGTATTAAACATTGCTAAGTACCGTACCCTACCGAGTGTCGAACTCCAGACGGTCGGGAAACACTCGGCGGTTTGCGAGAAAGTTAGTGGAAATACTTAGTGGAGGAGTGATATCGTGGTCCCAAGCACCTTATCGGTCGACATTTTAACCTAAGACGACGCAAGCAAACCCAAACAAGTGTCCAGTGTTCTCGCGACACGAACGCAAGTGTGGGCCACCTCCATAAGAAATAAAGGCGAGCGTTTTTTTTTTTGTCGCTGTGACCTGAAAACGCTCACGAAAGCGTTTTAAAATCTGTCGATGGTCGCCAAGGGTGGCCACCCTCATAAGAATCAATGTAATACATTACTGCGACCTGGTCGCCGTCGAATCATATTAGACGGCTTTGTTGGCGTTTCCACCGATGCTGTTATACTTCTACCATACACACACACACACCCCTCCACCCTCCCTTCAACGTTGACTTGAATATTTAGATTATGAGCTAGCTCAGAGGAATTGTTCTGGACCCTAAAACGCAAGGTCTGTGTTTGACTCCGGGAAATGTACATTTGAAGTGGTTTTTCCATCATTTCTCTCCGTAAATTATGTCGCATTTCTTCATCATTATAACCCTCATCTCTAAGCCCTTAGATTGATATGTTTATAAGTCAACAGTTAAAAGAATTGATTTGTTTTAAAGTTGTCAATATTTTATGCTAGTTGTTTGGGAGAGGTTTTTCCAGAGTTAGTTCACGCATTGAAAATTAATCTCAAGGCCGACTAACCGGTATAGTTACAAAACTACAATCGAACTAAAAAAACATATAAATTGCTCTTTTCTGTCAGCTTCATTATGACAACAGTGAAAGTGAACTCAGTTTAAAGTGTTTTTTTACCTGTGCTAACCACCCGAGCAAAGTTTTATCCATGAGGTTGGACTTAAAAAAGGCTCGTGTAAGCACGGCTTTAATATCACTCCAACAGAGATTCCGGTTTTCCCAACAAACATTAAATTTAAAAGCTGGAAAACTTTGCACGAGTTGATTACCAGTTTCTGTTAAGATAACAACCGGCAATTATGAAAACATTGTACAAAACTCTCTGGCAAATGGAAAACATTGTATAAAACTCTCTGGCAAATGGAAACATGGTATAAAACTCTCTGGCAAATGGAAACATCGTAAAAAATCATTGTATAAAACTCTCTGGCAAATGGAAAACATTGTATAAAACTCTCTGGCAAATGGAAAACATTGTATAAAACTCTCTGGAAAATGGAAACATTATATAAAACTCTCTGGAAAATGAAAACATTGTATAAAACTCTCTGGCAAATGGAAACATTGTATAAAACTCTCTGGCAAATGGAAAACATTGTATAAAACTCTCTGGCAAATGGAAACATTGTATAAAACTCTCTGGCAAATGGAAAACATTGTATAAAACTCTCTGGCAAATGGAAAACATTGTATAAAACTCTCTGGCAAATGGAAACATGGTATAAAACTCTCTAGAAAATAGAAAATAATGTATAAAACTCTCTGGCAAATGGAAACATTGTATAAAACTCTCTGGTAAATGGAAAAAATTGTATAAAACTCTCTGGCAAATGGAAAACATTGTATAAAACTCTCTGGCAAATGAAAACATTGTATAAAACTCTCTGGCAAATGGAAAACATTGTATAAAGCTCTCTGGCAAATGGAAACATGGTATAAAACTCTCTGGCAAATGGAGAACATTGTACAAAACTCTCTGGCAAATGGAAACATTGTATAAAACTCTCTGGCAAATGAAAACATTGTATATAACGCTCTGGCAAATGGAAACATTGTATAAAAATCTCTGGCAAATGAAAACATTGTATAATACTCTCTGGCAAATGAAAACATTGTATAAAACTCTTTGGCAAATTAAAACAATGTATAAAACGCTCTGGCAAATGGAAAACATTGTATAAAACACTCTGGCAAATGAAAACATTGTATAAAACTCTCTGGCAAATGGAAACATTGTATAAAACTCTCTGACAAATGGAAAACATTGTATAAAACTCTCTGGCAAATGAAAACATTGTATAAAACTCTTTGGCAAATTAAAACATTGTATAAAACGCTCTGGCAAATGGAAAACATTGTATAAAACACTCTGGCAAATGAAAACATTGTGTAAAACTCTCTGGCAAATGGAAAACATTATATAAATTAGATGTGTTAGTAAAAACTTTCATCCTTATTCAAACACCGGTGTTTGGTAGCCTACGTCCTTTCTTTTCCCGGGAGAGTAACACACTCCTGGAAGATAGTACCCCATATTTCACAGATCGTGTCCCGGCGAGGTACATCCTGTGCTTCATGCTGTTCCTATATATTTCACAGATCGTATCCCGGCGAGGTACGTCCTGTGCCTCATGTTGTTCTCCGGCTCCATGGTGACCTTCCTCCTGCGGGTCAACATCAACATAGCTATTGTCGCGATGGTAGCGAAAGAAGCCACCGAGGATGTGATTATGCCGTCAAGTGGAGCATGTGCACAAGTCCCGTCAACCATAAACTTGACATCTATCAGCAACACGACAGTACAGGTCTGTAGCAGGCTTAGGACTACCTTACAACCTTCAGCACGATGGTACAGGTCTGTAGCAGGATTAGGACTA
>CABFOV010011854.1:0-12720 GCA_902141375.1 Timema poppense | reverse complement strand
GAGGCTCCTACCAAGGATTTAGTCTCGAAACGAACCTATTAGTTCCCATCCTCGAGTTCCCATACCTGAGGGATACGACAGAAGGAACTTTTAGAAAATACGAAAAAATTTTTGTTCGATAAAAAGTTATAGGATTTTAATATTGCATTAGTCTTATTTTATAGTTACTGGTATTAATATTGTGACGGGCACCCATGCATGACATGTGCAGTCGTGGGCCGTTTACACGTTACAGTGTGAACCACGAGCTATTTTCAGGATAATAGGGTACGTTGGTGATTAAATACTATTAAAGATGACATGGAATAAAGATTTTTATTACTAACGATAAAACAACACATACAATGATAGAATTGAATTATACAAGCGAACAACTCACTGATTAAATTATAAAAGTCATATTTAAGTCTGTAAATTAATACGCGAATGAGAGCACCTAAAATAAAATTAAACTAAATACACAGTTTATTGATAATAATACAAAGTGACTAATTAAACATTTAAACATCAGTATAGTATAATGTTCAGTCGCTGTACAATTCAGAGTCAAAAATCCCTCGCGTCACACTGGGAACACTAGCCCACTCACTGGACACGCTAGCCCACTCACTGGACACGCTAGTCCACTCACTGGACACGCTAGTCCACTCACTGGACCATCGCCAACTCGGATTGGGTGTCACTCATTGAGCACCGACCATGTGTGTGTGTGTGTATATATATATACATATATATACATACACACACACACACACGGTCGGTGGTCAATGAGTGAGTGAGTGAGTGAGTGAGTGAGTGAGTGAGTGAGTGAGTATATATATATATATAGGCGCCACAGTTAAGAATATGGAATTCTATATTTTTTTTACTAATCTACAGAATTTGAAAAAATGTCATCCAACCCCTTCTAAACGTGTCCCTTCTCTTTCATTTAAGCTCTTCCGCCTTAACTTCTAAAACCACTAGCTGTGAGGCTGGCTGACTACCTACTGAACAAGGACGGAGAGAGCACAACAAATGACAAGCGCGACGTCTCCAAAGTTTGTCACTTATATCGTTACATTATTATAATCATCCATAAAAAGTACCTGGCTGCAGATCAAATAGATCTAAGTTAATATCAATGAAAATTGTTTTAATAATTTTTATAACTGTCATAAAATGGTCCTTTCCAAATTCCCAATCAAAATCGGACTTTGANCCATAAAAAGTACCTGGCTGCAGATCAAATAGATCTAAGTTAATATCAATGAAAATTGTTTTAATAATTTTTATAACTGTCATAAAATGGTCCTTTCCAAATTCCCAATCAAAATCGGACTTTGATAAAAAAAAAAAAAACGATTTCATACCTAGCTCACGCACGCCTCCTCAAACCCCACAACTCTTTAAATGAAGTCATAGATAATCTCTTCTGTTGAGACGTATCACAAACAACGAACGCTATTTCAGGAATCTCAACAATGTGTTGGGTCTCTGCATTTCTCCAAAGAAACAAGAGTGTCCACTGGAAACACTACTGTTTCCGTCTGCCCGCATTACTGACCTATTTCTCGGTACAAAGAGCTACAGGGTGGCCCACGGAAAAGTAACCCGCCTCCTATATCCAGCAGGCGCTTCACTCTGAATTGGAGGAGGTCAATCCTACTCCACCCATATTGTGACATGAAGAATTAGTCAATAAAGCTTTAGACAAGGAATTCACTTGCTCATTCTTCGTGTCACAATATGGGTGTAAGGGGATTGACCCCCTCCAATTCAGAGTGAGGCACCTGCTAGATATAGGAGGAGGGCTACTTCTCCGTAAGCCACCCTGTATATTGCACACGTAATCACACTTGAGGGCTTACGTTGAAATCCTCAACTTCACTCTAGCGTTGAAATTACTTGTACCTAGTCCCTTTTTGCATCGATAAGGACCGTGTGTCAACGTAATGTACCGCGGTATGCGTTATTAGCGCGGGTGCGAACAAGTCGGCACCATTTTGGGTCGCTGAATAAAAGCCATGTGACATTGAGAGGAATGTAGGGGAGGGGGCACAACGAAAAGTGACCAAGTATAAATTATTAACAGCTTTTAAAGTGTATTTTTGTGTAAGTTTGTTACAAGGGTTATCAATGAATAAGTTTGGGATGGAAGAGAACACAGAACAGATATCTTTTTTAGTAAAAAAAATTGTATGTCTAAAATAAATAAAACAATTCTTCAGTAGAAAATTTTAGTTAGACTGTCTACACATATTAATATCAACAGTTCTTGAATATTTGTCATAATAATAGTGATTTGTTGATAAACTTAAAATTAAGAGTAAAAGTTAACATCAACAGCTATTATGTCGATAAAAAAAATATGCACCTTGTTTTACTACCCGTTCAGGTTATACTCTTACAGAGAGTGACTAACCATTTAGGGAAAACCACCCTTAGTTCACCCGACTGGGATCGAACCCCAATTTCCCCGTCATTGGCGGTCTAGTCTACTGAAAGAGTAATGCGTTTAGAACATGCGGTCACCAAAGCTGGTTTTAATTCATTGAATCGATATATCTTTACTTGTTTACACCCTTTAATTTCTTCCATTTGTAATTTTAATTTTAAATACATTGTTAAAAGTGATGTGTCTACTTGATGTTTAACAAGTCAAAATGTGTATTATTTTCAACAAAGTTCATGTTAAAGTGTGTTTATATCAGCGTTCAGCAAACAACAATTGACTGGAACTTCATCAGCTAATTTGCTCCACACCTACTTTCATTTCCTGCGAATACTACATTTTCTTCCCCAACCGGGACTCTAACCAACGTTTCTTGGAAGTGTAAGGATTTAACGATCATGATCGTAGCACAGGATCTTAAGTACATGTCAAACTAAAAGATTACTTCGTAACTTGCATCTTCATTATATGAATTTGTTTTAAGTTCCCCGGAAAATAAGTTTCTGAAAACAGATAAGGAAACCCCACTTTAATTAAGATAGATTCTCTTTTCCTCACAAAATGCCTCCATTAGAAGAGAATTGTCTGACAGTTCATAAAGTAACTATATCCTTTCTGCAGCTGCTATTTTTGGCATACGTTTATTATTATTTTTAGCACCGCGTCTTACTACCCGTTCGGGTTATACGCACTTACGCTAATGTGTAATGGTAGGGCGATTGTGAGATGAAATGGAGGACCTACAGTTTAACGTGGAATCCGAACCACGGTGGAGGCCTGGCATTCCCCACATTCACAAGATGTCTTGTCAGAGGTGAAGGAAGGGTTTGGTGATCAGATAAATCTGTGCCGGGACCGAGGATTGAACCCCGGACCCCCAGCACAAAAGTCCGACACCTTAAACAAATTTATTATTTTAAGGTCAACAATGTTAACGTATTAGTAGTATATGTTAAGGGTATTTTTTATTATATATTAAAAGCGACCAATTTCAGATCACAAGGTTTTACTATACATTTATTAAAATTGTTTTGTAACTTTCATAAGTTTTAAAAACCTATCATCACTATAATCTAATTTACAATTTATTATTAAATATGCCAAAAGAGTTGTTTTATTCTCTCGATTGTACTGGATACTACATGTTCCCACCATTACTTTTCCTACATCTGATTATCGTGGTCACTAACGCCAATGACCCAGAGAGTTTGAGAAATCTTACAGTCGTATTTTCAATAATATTTTATAAACAGGTTCAGACGCAAGTTCAAACGGATTGTCAACAGATTTAAATTAGAAAAAAAAAATCTCTCATTAAATTAAAATAAAGGATAAACAAACAAATATTTATCTGTCCCCCCAAAAGAACCGCAGGGGACGTTTGTACTTTTAAATGGATCAAACAATTTTATGAGTAGAAAAATTTATGAAAAAACCCGATAAATGTTGGCCCTCTCTTGAAGACATTAATTTATTTATTTTGGCAACTTCAAGCCGTGTCAAAGTATGTTTGAAAACAACTTTCAGAAGAATTCTCTCCATAAAAAACGATCAAAAAATACTGTGATAGTTATTTAACTAGTAATTTTGGCACGTGTTTTCTCACTCAGTTTGTAGAGATCATTATCATTATCATTTACCTCGATTTTGTAACAGGTTGTACTGGGTTTTCAGCACAGAACCTAAGCTTTGAAAAGACCTCTGAAAAAAAAGCCCACTAAAACCCACTTTTAAAAATAGACCAACGTATTACGTTTAAAAAAAAAAGTGAGTTTCTCGATGTTTTTTTTGGGGGGAATGGGGATTAGGGGTGGATTTGGTTAGTTTTTCCAGGAAACTACACAGTGCCGAGCGAGGGGGTGCTTAGGGACCTAAAAAAAGGGGTGACGTTGGTGTGACATTACCATGAGGTTTTGAGAGGATTGTGGTGTTTAATCCGTCAGCAAGGGGTAGTGTGTGTAATTGAAGAGGTTTCGATTACGAATACATGTGAATGTGTACACGAGCCGAGTTCGGAACGATAATTTCCTCTCAGCGGCATACGATGTGGACATCGGCTTTCGGGGTGGATTGTGGTCGATATGTTGCTCCGTGCCGTCAACATTTGACCGGAGACAGTCTCGGCAGGAACGCTATACACTCGACGGGAACTGCAGGTCTTATGGAGAAACACTTCATCTTCATTCTCTCTCAACTAACTGTTGCCAAATCTCCTCGCTCTCAGTTAAGTCTGAAAGTGGTCTGCTGGGGTTGAGAAGGAGCGACTGGCAACCTCGGCTAACCAGCGTTGCCAAACTTGTCTTGTACTTGAGAGGAAATTGACCACACAAACAAGAGAAAGGCAACGTTGTTTCTCAATAGTAACCCTGCAGTTACCTCAGAGATCATATCCAGTGTAATATTACTCCACTCATCCACTCCCAGTGAAATGTCAGGACTATACACTGGATATCATCTCTGAGGGCCCTGCATGGCTACTATTGGGAAACAGCGTGTTCATTCTCTTGGTTGTGTGGTCAATTTCCCCTCAAATATAAGGCAAGTTTGGCAACGCTGGTTAGTCTATGTTGCCAGTAGCTCCTTCTCAACCCCAGAAGACCACTTTCAGACATAACTGAGAGCGAGGAGATTTGGCAACAGTTAACTGAGAGAGAGAGAAGATAAAGCTTTTCTCTATTAGACTTGCAGTTTCCTCAGCAATGATATTGGGTGTTGTTCAACTCCAATGGGGGAGTTAACGCGCACTTTGTAAACACAACATTTTTATATTTAATAAAAATTTATGTTAGTGGCTGTTATTAATTGAATATGTAGCTTCTTATAAAATTTAAGATAACTATTTTCTACACCAGTTTTTATTAACTGTTTGGGTTATACGCTTACGGAATAGTAAGGTTATATATAGAGGAAGTGTATCTTCATTTGCATAGCGAGAGAAAGATAGAGTGGAAAACCCACCCTCTGTACATCCGGCCAAGATTATATTATTATTATTATTATTAGCACCACGTCTTACTAACCGTTCGGGTTATACGCACTTACGCTAATGTGTAATGGTAGGGTATTGTGAGATGAAATGGAGGACCTACAGTTTAACGAGGAATCCGAACCACGGTGGAGGCCTGGCATTCCCCACATTCACAAGCTGTCTTGTCAGAGGTGGCCAAGATTATAAACCTCGATCTCCCCGTCCTCGGAAGTCTAGCTCAACACGAAACTAGCACGTTAGCTAACTACGCCACCAAGGTGGGTTACATATCCTTACTATCTCTATTCTAATATACTGTTTTATATGCCCTATCTACGCTAATTATGGAACATATTTTCTAAACCAACATCCTCATCTGTACTACTTCTTTTGTCGTTAATAACAATTAAATTGAATACACACCTATTTACTTACCTACTCTAAGGCATTAGGGGCTCGTAAGTTCATTACCGCACCTACAAAAGTAGGCCACCTAACTATATCCAGTCTATAGAATTACACCATATCCCTATCCTGAGATAGTTATAACCATTCTTTCTAAGCACCTTGTTTTTGAACACCCTAGATTTATTTTCATCATTTAAGGTAAGAGGCCATGTTTCACACCCAGAGAGAACAACTGGTAAAATTATGGTTTTGAATATTCCTAGTTTTATATTTTTTGACAGCGGGCGAGACGCCAACAACTTACTGGCCGGGTAGTAACAAGCATATCCCGACTGTATTATTTTCCTAATTTCCAATATAATATTGTTTTCGCTAGTTAAAATTTTACTAAATATTTGAATTCTTTAACCCTATCAAATGATGTGTTGTTTGCTGTAATATCTAACCTATTTACCGACTCATATTTATTTAGACTTTGTTTCAAGTACACGTTAAGAACCAACTGATCATATAATCACATGACTTAAAAAAACTAACTGTATTTTATAAGAGACAGAACACAGTCCCTAGACGTTAATTCATTTCTATGAATAAATCCATTACTAGAAAGAAGAAAGCTCAAATTTTACCGATTACTTTTTTTTGATAAGCCTGTCAGATATCGAACTCAGGATTCTTAGCTCAATAGGTAAATCCCCTACTGGCTTTACTAAAATTTCGGACAGTAAAATATTAAAGTAATTTTCATAAAAATATGTCTATACATGTATGAACTTATTATTTATAATAGTCTAGCTTCAGTGGTTCAATGGTCTAAGGCGTTAGTCTCCCAATAGACTATAAAAAGCCGATGATGGTCAGATCAGGGTTAAAATCTCGTCTGGGTGTATACAGGTTGCATTTCCCTAAATTGTTTCCCACTCTCCCTCCACGAAAATACCGCATGCACTGCCTATAAAATCAATAGTCCTCATACCTGCTTCGGTGGCTACATGGAGACTGAACTAATGAAGCCGGGGAGATCAGGGTTTGATTCTGGTCATATGCATTGAGGGTGCTTTTTTTTCTAAAGGGATTTACACTCCCCTTACAAACAAATGTGGGTATAATTCCTCTAAATATAACCATACTAATCCCTAAAAACATTAGTGTAATTACCCGCCTCTATGGCGTAGTTGGCTAACGCGCTAGTCGTGTTGAAGCTCGACTGCTGAGGACGGGGAGATCGAGGTTCGAATCTCGGTCGGGTGAACTGGGGGTGGTTTTTCCTAAATGGTTTTCCACTCCCCCTCCTCGCAAATGCGGGTTCACTTTCTCTAATACAACCTTCCCAATTCCTAATCCATTAGAGTAATTAGTACTTAAAGCGTATAACCTCAACGGGTAGTAAGACGCAGTGCTAAATTTGATGATGATGATTAGTGTAGTTAGTATATAAGCGTGCAACTTGAATGGGTAGTAAGACACGGCGCTAAGAAACGTTTATATCCCCCGGAAAAGTAATACACAATGAAATATATCTGTAGGTTTTTAAATTGTGCCCGTTCTCCTAGTTTATACCCGCGCGGTAATTGCCAAGCGTTTCACAGTTACAATAGCGAGCTATTAAAAGCGAGGAGAGTCCGTAACAAATTCCCAGGGAGGCGCATTGGGGCGGAAGAGCACCATCTTCTGAATTCCAAGTGAGGTGAACTTTTAGCGCCTGTTGTAGCCGGCCATAAGTCTCCCAGGCGGCGGCGGCGGCGGAAGAAAAACGATGGAAGGGTGAGGTTGTTTGGGAGGGTGTTGCAGACGCCGTAGACGGTGGCACGACGCCAAGCGACGCCATGCCTTGTACTCTTTCACCTTTCCGGAACATAAGCCGCTCCAGGATGGGAACAAGTAATATTTATTATAGATAGTTTAAATAATTTAAGGTGAGAGGGGAGAGGAAAGAATTAAGGTCACTAATTTTTCAGTTTTTATACAAAGTAAAATTATTTTCTTGGATAAATTAAATATTTTTTTCAGTGGATTTATATAGAATAATTTTCTACACATATTTATGAATATTTGTTCACTGACCAGGACTTTTTCTTCTTCTTTTAATTTTTTTTAAAATGGTTGTATGTGTAGAAAGATTTAAAAAATATATATTTACGAAATTAATGAATATTTTACTTTGATACCCGCTTGAGTGGTCGCATCATCAAAGGCGTCACACTCACAATAGACTAGACTGCCGATGACTGGGAGATCGGGGTTCTAACCATGATCAGGCCCGGTGTACTAAAGTTTTTTTTTTTTTTTCCTAAATAATAATTTTCCACTCTCCATCCACGAAAAAATTGTTAAAATTTAATCTAAATTAAACCTTCATAATCCTTAAAAACCCTATTGTAATTGGTATATTTACGTATAATCTGAGCGGTGTAGTAACACGCATTTCGGGAAGAATAAGATTTTTTTAAACTTGTTTTTTTTTTAAGATGACCCATCGTTTCAGTGACCAAAGAAAATAAGTGACATTTAAATTACTCCCTTCTAACAAATAAAAAGATATCTTCACACAAAAATACAAGTGTTTAAATTTTCAAAAATGTTTCTAGTGGAGATGTAACGTTACTTGTTTTTCTCTGTTCCGATTCTTAGGTTCAACCCCATTTTTTTCGATTCTAGATTTCGATTCTCTCTAACATTTTATACATAATTATTTCTCCAAGAATCCAACCTTATAATGATAAAAATAGAAATATTAAACTTCATAGCTTAGTAAAAAAAATTAACTATTGATAGTAAAAAACCATTCATTTTTAGATTCAACGTGCAAAGTAAAAGATCCGTTAAGCCAGGTATTAAAGCATTTTATAGATAAGTTACTAAATGATTTCTAAATTACAAAAGTAAGTATGTATTTCTACCTACAAATAAAGCCTCATTGAGTCAAACCTGTATAAATAATTAAAAAGGGTATGATACAAAATTGTCAAAAACACAAATATTTTAAATTCACCAAATAGAGCAAATAAAATAATATGAAAGATAATCGATTAATACTTTTTCTGAATGTTACTGTTTTGCTTAATTGTACTTTAAATGAGAGCTAATAATCGTAATATTAATATCAATTCTCGATTATTTCGCTACCAGTAAGAATCGAGAGTATCGAAGAGTCGAGTTTAACATCCCTAGTTCCTAGTAAATAGAGCTCCTCCTCAGTAACGTAGCAACATTTCTCCAAAGATAACAAACTATAACTTTGTATAACTAGACCGCCCTTCAAAGACCACACTTGATGAATGGGCCAGGTAGAGAGGTAATGCCTGTGAAGAGAAGGGTTGTTGGTTCTACAAGGGATGATGGGCCCGGGGAAGGGGGGAGGGAGGGTAGAGAGGGACTGCTGCTCTCCTTTCACAAGAGCCATCCACCCCTCTAAAGTGTGAGATCACTCCGCACCTTGTTGAAGGTGACAAGGAGCGTCCGGACGCTCGACTGGTGAAGTATCATTCATGGTCAACGCGTCTCTTGTGTCGATCAGCTCATGTGGCTCACCACACCGCCATTGTTTCGAAACAATCGACAGTCACAATGTCATTTGTCGAGATGGAGGACTTTGATACAGATTTTAGACGCGCGTCTGTCTCTCTGCGATCAAAGGGTGAGGGATTATTGTACCTTCGCTATAGGGTATGTTGAGAGGATGGGTGTGGATCGAGTGACGAAGCAAATATATGAAGGTAGAGTGTGTGGATCAAAGGGAGGGGGTAGGCCATGTAAGACGTGGCTAAATGTTGTAGACTAATGTGTAAAGAAGAGAAACATTAATATTTCTAATAATAAAAGAGCATGTATGACTCGGTGTATGGATGTTGTTGAAGAGAAGGGAGTATACAAGGACAGGGAAGTGTGGAGACAATTAGTTAGGATGGATTAAGTACGGAGTTGTTGTTTGAGATACATGCAAACTTTCTTGCTACCCCGTGAGGAGATGACATGATTAGGTATGTGTGTGTATGTATATAATGTATGTGTGTATGCATGCCATATCCTAAATAATATTTTAAAAAGTTAATTAATCACGGATTTATTCCTCTTGTTAAACTTTTATTACAAATATTGGCATTATCAATGAACGTGAAATGTACTTTGTTTTAGTTAGCATCGATAAGGGTGCTGTATGGTAAAACACAGAGATGCGTTGAAGATGTTTAAAAATCCCACGCTATTCATTAAATTGTTTGATATTTTTTTTAAATATTTATGTAAAAAAAAATGTTTGTGAAAATTATTAGAAGGTTTCTGATCAGTTGAAGAGTTTAAAGTTGTGGTTTTTAATCCAAAGATTTTTTATGGGGAAAATTTGTATTTCTGCGATTAAAAAAAAAATGTTAGTAACCAAAATGTAAGAGCCCTCTATGAATTAAAGTTATGTTCTGATATGGTCACAACAGAAAAATTTAAGATTTTTATAGGGCTTTATAAGTTTAAATTGTTTAAAACATATATGTTCAAACTTTTTAACTTTGTCATAATTTTCGCCTCTATGTTAGTGAAAACAATATTAGAAAATATCAAACCACTTCCTATATAATCCGGAATTTACGAACGTCTGCAGCGCTTGTCAGTGCTCTCCGTAGGAACATGAGTTGTGTCGCTAAACTCGCAGCCATCTGTGACCCGCAGTAAAAAAATTTGCGGCCCACTCGCTCATGAAAACTATAGAATAATTTCAAGAGAAAAAATGACAAATAAAGATTTTTATTTAATATAATTAGATACTAAAATAAATACGTATTTCAAGTTATTTTAAACATTATATTTTGCTTTATACATGAAACAAAATAATAATTTTTTAAACAAGTTTAGCTTGAAATAACAAATGATTATTCTAGTAGACAGGGGAAAGAGTACTATTTCGGGATTATTTGGACATATTCGGAAGTGTTCGGACATATTCGGGAATGTTCGGACATAGTCGGGAATATTCGGACATAGTCGGGAATATTCGGACATAGTCGGGAATATTCGGACATAGTCGGGAATATTCGGACATAGTCGGGAATGTTCGTGTTCACTCATCACCATTGAGACATTCGGAATGCTAAAATAAAAATAATATATTAAGTGTTACTCATATTGTTGCTACAGTATTGCGGCCCGCGAGCTAACAAGAGACCAAAACTTTGGCCCTCGGACATAAAAGGTTGTAGATCTCTGGGCTAGATGCACCAATTTTTAAAAATTTCAAATGATTTGCCATTAGATTTATACATACATATTTTTTGATTAAGTTTATCTTATTCATAACCATCCCACTAAAGTAGATATTATAATAATAGACAAGTAGTAAAATACAGTGCGCGTTTACATCGAGGCTTGTCCTTAGTTTGTGGTAAACTATGATTGTTAATATTATTTCACAAAATATCAAATCATCGAAAACCTTTTTAAATACGTGATTTCATTTTTTAGCAATGGGTCTTACTTACTACGTGTTCTGGTTCTCTTGAGTGATAAAACCCCGTAGCACAACTTCCTTCGGAGAGGAAGTAAAGATGTCGGTTCCATATCAATTGTGATACGTAAAATAAACCTGGAAGGTATGTGAAAATACCTTTCACGGCAAAATGCGTAGATTCTTTCACTCTCGCTCATAGAAATTCTCGTATGCTGGCTCAGTCGGTCGGTTCAAAAAGTGCACGTTAAATAACTCAAATAAATTTATAAACAAAACAAAAAATCATACAAACGCTTAACGACTATTAAATTATTTATTGTTGATGTTCTATAAATAAATGTTTCTTATTTTTTCTATTATTATCGCTCCCTTTAGTATGTTAAAAATTTATAATTACCGTTCCACATTAAGTTTTAGCAAAGTAATTAATTTCTCATCAGCAATGTGGTGAAAAATATGTTTAATACAAATGAATATTTCTACGTTGCAAGGTTCGTGTAATTCAAAAGGAAAATCGATTTTATTAGATTTAAACTATCCCACATTTTTACAACTACTAAATTCTCTCTTTATACCACGTAAAAAAAGTGGCAAAAATAAAAAAGTACTAATTGGAACCGTTGAGCATGTCAAATTCATATAGAATAGTTTTAATCGTTTGTAAAATAGTTCACCCTCCGGTGCAATAATAAATGTTCAATTCGTAAGCAAGCTTTTAATTATCTTGTTTGTTTTTTAAAACAGTACATAGTGTGTTTGACAGTGTCACTTTTTAATTTAATTTATATTAATTTCTGTTTAAATTAAATTCTCCGCTTCGCTTCTTACTTTCCGGTCAGACTTATTCGCACATTTATATTAATGGGTGACATATTAGAAAGGTCCAATTCAAAGGAACTGTATCAACATCATGTGGGAATAAAGCGGTAAGTTAATTTAACAAATAAATCCCTCCAGTATTTCAACACTAATATATTCTTCGTAGAGATTTAAGGACGTACCTTACCTGTGACGTCATAAAAGGTCAAATAAGATCTCATGTGTTAGTTAATTTACTTTCCATTCAGCAAGTCTTAAAGATAAAGTGTTGACAGAATATCCAAAAAGAATTCTAAAAATAGTCATTTATGTTGTAAAATGATTGTATCTCTAAGTAGTTTTTTTTTATAAACGTATCTTTTATCAACCATTTACAAAGTAGGCTTTTTGACTTGGTTACGAAAATGTCCTGTAGGAGTTTTCCTACCAGGATGCATATTAAAAAAATCCATGGTAGCAAATATTTATTTAGAATAGAAAACAAGAAGAGGTTTAAAAAGCAAATCAATGTTTTCCAAAAGCAAATAGTATAGTAACTGTATATATTCGTCAGAGGAAGAGGGGAAGTGTTGTCAGTAGATAAACAAGAGGCCTCTCAGGGTGAACTGCTCATTTTCTTCCCTCTCTTTCTATCTCGTACATTGGTGTCTAAGT
>CABFOV010011850.1:0-12727 GCA_902141375.1 Timema poppense | reverse complement strand
TACGTGTTGGAACTTGCTCTCGTGCTCCCCTTCAGGGAGCATTAGGGCATGCCTTTTGTTCTCGGTTCTCGGTTCTCTCGGTGCGAGTGCGGAGGAAAGATACAAGGCTGACTGAGCAGTGAGGTACAACAATATGAGCAGATTGTTTTGAGAAATAAACCGGGTAGTGTATGTTATTGATTGTGTTCTTGTGTCTCTCGCTTGGACCCTTCACTTGCAACATATTAGCTGGCGCCGCCTTAAATTTTAGTGTCAGAAAGGGGTTATAATGTATAATAAGCTCAGCCAGTCCTTGCATATTGGTGTCAGATGTGGGGTGGTGATTGAACCCAGGACTTTTGTTAGTGGTAATCAGAAGGAATGACGGTGATAGATCCAGTGACCAGTGACTGTGACTGCAAGTGGCGTGATGTTTATCCGTAGTGACTAGTACAATGTGACACTTAAGTAACGTGATAAGGCAATGGTGCGTGACACTTTAGACGCGTGTGTTGAGGACAGTGATAAGCATTGATATCGATGTGCTAAATTTATGCCTTAATAGCTTTGACTTGGACTCGAACTCGTGTTCAACAACATTGTGACGTAGACATGAAAATGTGGCCGAGTGATTTTATTTGATGTATTATTGTTGTCATTTTATTGTGTGATGATGTTGTAGTTTACTAGTTGCCTATTTTGCCTATTTTATTGATTGTGTGTTTTGGAACTATGACAGTGAAATGTGTGACAGGCTCTTAAGAATTTTAATTTTTCTGATATGTGGTCAAGAGGACGGGACTCTTAAGTGACAATGCAATGCGCCTGATAATATTTAAAGGTAACCCGCCAGGCTAGCAAGCCAACTGATAGTAAACATTGGACAATGTGTATAGCTAGACCATGATAGCTGTGCCCTCACGATTCGCGTTTGGTCCGGGACTTCGCATTCAATTTTGACACCCGCTATTCATTTCGAATTTTGCGATTAGGTTTTGACCAATACGTTCGTCAACAGATACCAACCAGCCCATCCAGCCAGCAGAGGATTGAGGATATCGCAGTAAGTTGCAGACTGGGTGTTTATCAAAGGTAGGACCATATCAATTATTGAAATGGCTAAGGTTACGATTCAAGGTGAGGTGACAGGCTTACAGTAGACGCTCAGCCAGGTAACTCAGCAGCTTGAAGAACTGAGGACTGAAAATGAACAGCTTAGAGTTATCCACGCGAATACTAGTCAAAGATCCAAACCCCTACCCCCAATTAATGTCAGGAAGATTAACGCCAACACTTATGAGTTAGGTGACAACTTGGTCCATAATGAGGCATTAAAGTATGAATCTGATCAGCTGGTGCTTGGCGCGTTTTTGAATGGGCTAACAGGTGAACTGGGGCGTTTTACATGCCTAAATAAGCCTAGAAGCTTCCAGGAAACAGTAAAACTCTGCCAGTGATATTTTTTGAACAGAAATAAGACCAACTGACTCAAAACATTCTGTTAGTATGGCTATATTCAACAGCAGGAGGTAAACACCACGTTTCCAGTGCCATAGGTATGTGCATGCTAGGAGGGATGATACCAGAGGTATGGAGGGTTGGAGAGCTCCGGGTCACTCCAGAAACCCCTGAGAACAGGTACACTGTTATTATTAAAAATTGTTGGGACACTATTTTAAAGACTGTCAGGAGGAGCCCACGAAACCCAAACACCGCAGGGACCGGCCTGGCCACGACACCCGGTCCCCAATCAAGAACATCCCAGCAGTAAGTACATATAATGATGAGTGTCCCAAGACTGATTTTTAGTTGCAGATATGAGGATCACCATTGTAGATTGTAATTAGATACTGGCGCAGATGTTTCTTTGATGTGACGAAATGTTGTTGGGACTAGATATGTCTCCAGACCAAATTTTAGGATTTTGAGGTTAAATGGCCGCTTTGTGAGGAAGTTTGGTGAAAAACTTTTCAATTTAGGATTAGGCAAGGAAGTCTATTCCGTACGTATCCAGGTGGTAGACGGCACTAGTCGGGAATATTATGCCATATTAGGTTTTGATTTCCTGCATGAACATGGTGCTATTTTAAACGTAGCAAAACAGAACTGCACTTAGGCCAAAAATGTTATGGCCTGAGGGAGGTGGCTGGAGGAAGAACCAGACTAGCCGTCACAGATTTATATATGGAGAACGAGACTCCACCCTGCTCTGTAAAACATGGCTAAGGACTCCTACATTTGAAAGCAGTAGAAGGTTTGCCCCTGGGCACAGGGAAAATCCTATATGTCAATACAATGCTAGATAAGGAGTTGGGCAGATATATTCGGGTAGAACCTTATCTTGAAGAGGAGCGTTTAAATGCCCAACATGTTTATGTAATTCGCAGAGCAATCAAGGTCGTGGCTGTGACTGATAAAGTAGTAATCCCTATCAGCGTAGTAAATATGAGTTCAACTATGGCTGTGTTGCCCTATAGCGCCCCAATAGGGTGGATAGAGTTTGTCAACAAACGTGATATCCTTAATATAAGAGCTGGTTGTGATCGAACCGGAGACCGGCAGGATCAGGGGCTATAGCAAGTGTGCTCGAGATTCACCACGGGGCATGACGAGTTTATGCCCGAGAAACAAGTGAGGAACATCCAAGTGCAGGCTGAGTTGGACATAAAGTTGAAATTGAACCATTTGTCTGATGATTAGAGTAAGGTACTAGAGCCAGTTCTAAGGAAATACAGCAATCTATTTAGGGAGCGAGACAATTTAAGTTTGATACTATTAGTACAACATCGTATTCACACAGGGGACGCCAAGCCAAGAGCACAACGGGCATACAGAGCTCCCTATCACCAGCAAAAATTAGTACAGGACATGATAGACGAGCAGTAAAAGGCTGGAATAATTGTTCCACGGGAACCATGGGACTAACCCTGGGCCTCCCCAATTGTTATTCTAAAGAAAAAAATCACTGCGTAGAGAACAGAAATACAGATTTTGTGTATATTATAGAGCGCTTAACGCCGTAGTGACTCCAGATATTTAACCCCTTCCAAACATTACGGAAACCTTAGATTGGCTAGGCAATTGTAAACTATTTCCTGTTATTGATATCACCGTAGCGTACCATAACATAGGGGTACATCCAAAGGACCAAGCAAAGACTTCATTCGTCACACTGGCAAGAGTGTACACATATTTGAGGATGCCTTTTGGACTTAAAAATACCCACGCTACTTTTCAACGCTTAATGAACAGCATTTTAAGGGGACTATCACCTATACATTGTATGACATATCTTGACGACATTGTAATATTCAGTAAGGGCATTCATCATAATGCAGAAATATTACAAGCTGTATTTGAACGTTTAGAAGTTGTCAAATTATCTGTGTCTATGGAAAAATACCGTTTTGCTAAGTCAGAAACAGAATATTTAGGTCATGTGATTTTGAATGTTGGTTTAAATCCAGATAAGCGATTAGTAGAAGCTGTCAGAGATTTACCAACACCAAGAACAGTTAATGAACTTCAATCATTTTTGGGCCTTTCTAACTTTTATAGATAATGTTTTCCAAATTATGCCAAGATTGCTAAGCCGCTCACCAGATTGCTAAGGAAAGACACTAAAATTGAGTGTACCACGTAGTGTGGCCGCACCATGGACCAGTTTAAGGAGAAATTGACATATCAAGCAGTAGTAGCTTACCCAGACTTCGAGAAGCCATTTATTATAGCAACAGATGCTGGTAACTTTGCTATAGTGTGAGTTTGGTCGCAATAAATCGATGGGAAGGAACATCCCATCTTATATGCCTCCCGGCAACATAATTAAACTGAGATAGGATACAATGTAACGGAGAAAGAGTTGTTAGCAGTAGGGTGGGGAATAAATCATTTCTACTCTCATATGTATGGCTATCCCTTCACAGTAGTAACAGACCATGCCGCCTTAAAATGATTATGGTAATTGAAGGATCCAAGTAGCAGGTACTATGTTGAACTTTGAAGTTGAGTAGTTACCAGTTCACCGACATATAGATGTCAGGTATCTTGCACGGGAACGCCGACACGATGAGTTGAAGTTAAGAGCAGTAACCATACATGTCACCACTAGCATGTAAGAAGAGCAAGCACTTGACCAGGAGTGTAAAACATGGAGACGCCAACCACACTTCACCAAGATAGAAGTAATACTGGTACGAGAGACGTCGAAGGGCCAGTGCATTGTGGTGCCGAGGAATAAATGTTAAAACCTCTTGAGGGAATGCCACGGCCATTTATTAGCTGGACACAGCGGGAAACGATCTACAAATCTTCGGGTAGCAAAAAGATAATGATGACCAGGACGCCAAGCTGATGTCAAGACGTTCGCTAATAGCTGCGACAGCTGTAATAGGAGCACTACATGTGGTGCGGGAAAGGCTAAACTAATGGAACTATCCGAAACAACCTATCCTTTTGAGCGTGTAGGCCTAGATATTGTTGGGCCACTTCCCAGGACAAAGCAAGGTCATAAAAAATAGCCTAACGATGTAAGATTATTTCTACAGATACTTAGTGATTGTGCCACTTGAGGATGAGACCACTGAGCGAGTAGCACGTGCATTTATAACAGAATGGATCTTAAAATTTGGGAAACCTGCATCTATCATCAGTGACCAAGTTACCAATTTTATGTCAGACCTGCTTGTACAGGTTTGTAAAGTGTTGAAGATAGATAAACTATGGACTACACAATTTCACCCTCAGGGCAATAGGTGCACAGAGCGTTGCCATGCGACTGTTGAAAAAATGCTGAGTCATTATGTGAATTCCAAACATGACAATTGGGACACCTATTTGCCGTATGTAATTTCCGTCTACAACAATAAAGTGCACGCCAGCATGAAAATGTCACCGTATGAAATTGTTTATGATAATAGGATGATCACACCGTTTGATGACCTAGGCATTCCACCAGATGTAAGCAACAATGATGTTGTAGGATTGGCAGAAAAGCTACGGGAAGCGTGTAAGGACGTGAGACGAAGAAACCACGACGCATTTGCGGAGCAAGCAGCCCAGTACAATAAGACATGTTCTGAAATCAAGTATCGTGTAGGAGGTCTAGTTTACTTAACAAACCCAGTATTAGGTAGAAAGCTGACTAAAAAGTTCAAAGTCTGTTTCAAGGGCCTATATACTATCCTTAAAATAATTGGTCCTGCCACTGTAAAACTCCAGCTTCCTTTCCGGTCTATAATAGTACACGTCAGCCGGATAAAGCCATTTAAAATACGGTCTTGCCCACCCTTGTCTGTCGACGAGAATCGAACTGTGAACCTTCTGCGGGGACGATCCAGGAAGACTCAACCGACGCAGGTGCCTTCAACATCAACACAGCGAGTCGACAGGAAACGACCAGCATATAATTACACTGCAAACCATCCTTATAATTTACGTACCAGAAGATAGTCAAAATTGTGGAAGTGAAGTGTTTAAAAAAATATGCCAGTCTAGGTGCGGAAGTTGGTAAAACAAGTGAAACAAATGTATTGATGTATGTATTGCAGGTATTTTACTCTTCAGCGTTATTTACTTTAAAAAAATGTTATTATTGAATTGTGCGTTTTCAGGGTGACTATTGTAACATGTTGATTCAAGTCCAAGTCGATCCCAAGCAGATAACCAATGTTGAGACTGGAGTAATATTTGAGTTTATGGGAAATGTTCTAATATCGGAAAGTAGTTTTACTGTAATAATGGATTTTGATTTGAATTCGCTTGTAGAAGAGTATGATAAATTAGAAAGATTATTGCTAGATATATTCAGAATTTAAACCAGCATAGCATTTTCACTACTGATGCAAATACATAGTGGACAGTTAATTTAAATACGGCTGTGGATAATTAACTAATGAATTTGAGGAACTTAGTGTAGAATTGTTTAGTCTTACTGATTTACTACCAAAACCGCACTCAAGGAAGAAACGAGTTTTGTTCAATTTTGGTGGTAAAATTTTAAGGTCTGTTTTTAGAACTTTGGACTCTGATGATTTAAAACAAATTAATAAGAAGCTTGAGTATTTAGAACATTTGAATGATGACTTACTTGTTGATGAAACCAATCAATTGATGTTGTTAAAGAACTTTGAGGATCGTGCTACTAATAATACTAAATGTATAAGAAAACTAAGAATTGAATATATTAACCCTTTTAAAGAATTATGCAATAACCTCAATACTCATATGGAAAGATTAGCCGAGAGGATCCATGTAATTAACTCTCATATTGATTTCAATAATTTTTTATTGCGCATTTATGAATCCATGAGTAGTGCTAGATCAGAGCTTTGTAACCTCAGGCAGGCCAGAGAAACTAGTGTTAGTAATAAACTTAGTAGTTTGCTGATGAGACCTAACACATTTGAGCAAGTGTTAGAGTTAGTGAAAAGAAACATAAAGCTACCATTACATATGATCAGCCCTGTGCGACCAGACAACCTTTACTTGTACTATAGTGTTTGATCAATTCAAGCCATACTTATAGAAAGCAAGTTAAAATTGGTAATCCTCATCCCTCTAGCTAATAGTAATGGAAATTTTGAGAGATATAAAGAGCATTCTCTCCTTGTTCAGTTGACTCACTTTAACAAATATTTTGAGTTTGTTGTAAACAATGTTCTTTTAGTGAGCCCTGATCGTAAATATTTTGCTGCCCTGTCAAATGAACAGTTATCTAGCTGTATTGTGAAAGCCAGACCAATCTGTCCTAATAGTTTCGGATTCCAGGATAGTGTTGTACCCAGTTGTGAATTAACATTTTTTTTGTCCAAAGCAAATAATACCTATCATGGTATGAAACTAGTTGACTCGATTAGAACTTTTTCATAAAAATGATTCAGAATGGGTGGATATATTCTGTTAGTGAGAAAATATAAGTGACCTCCAGGTGTCGAAGCTCGACAGACGTGGTGTCACTCATAACACTAACCCTTGACCGCTCAGGTACTATAGAGTATGTTTCATCATGCGACCTAACTAGCAATTTATTTAAGATGTTAGCCACTATGCATGGCTCTATTGAGTTAAAGGGTCAAGTTTCTAGACTATATGTTCCCAGAATAGGTATACTGTGTTTAAAGGAAGAGATAAATATTTCAGCAATTGATTTCGAATTCCATTAGTTGACCGAATTAGATGTGAACAGCTTAGGACCTTCCGTCAGCTATAACGACCTGATCAATCGCATCAAGGATCGTCAAAGTATCCAAGTACAAAGAACCATAATTGTGTTGAGTACTACCATCCCAATTAGTATGTTATTCGTCGAATTGGTTGTTATCTTAATAGTAAAGAAGTACCTACCATTATGCTTAAGAAAAGCACGGTCGGAGGTGGTCTCTTTGCCACTGACGGGTCATGCGAGTGATATCAAAGTAGTCATCCCGGCTAGCCTATGTCAAGAGGAAGCCTAATGATGACGTAGAGTAGTTAGTTATTGTAGTATGGTATGGTATGGTTAAGTACAAGTTAGTTGTAAGTTAGTAATTTAGACTTCTAGCATGTAGCCGTTATACAGGGTGTGTTAAATGGCTAACTCATTGTAATAATGGGTACCCATTTAAAATTGAGAGAGTGTTGTGAAGCTCTCAACTTATCGATTTATTCTCAATATGTTTGGTATCTATTGTAAGTTCAACTATCTCCGGCAAGCTAGTAATTATAGTGTCAAGCATTTGATTGTGAAGTATTTCCCGTGCGATCAACACGTAGGCACAAGATTTCTGAGAGAGAGTCCTGGCCAGGTAGATGCCAAGGGAAGTGAGAGACTTCAAACCATATCGCGTGTTGATGATGTTGACCGAGGATGGGTGAACGACACGACAGAATGTATCATGAGTTCGAAGGCAATTTATTTTGTAGCGTTTATTGGCATAAAGCTACAAAAATAGTAAAAAACCTACAAGACTGAATAACAAACACGATTCAACTCACCAATCCCCATTCATCAGTGGCCCCTCCCCGGTATACATCACGCCCAACATACAGCGAACAATATCAACATCAGACTAACCGAGCGAACAGTGTGTTGGCTCGCACGAGGAATTAGCGTGAGGCATACTGGGAAGAAGTGACGTACTTCCGTAAATAAGTGATGATGTGGCCAGGAAACTATTGTTTGATCTCCGTCCATCACATGCTCGAACATTCGACGTCCGTCTAGTTACCCCTTCACCCCTCCTCCTTGTGTATGTTCACCTCTGTTTTGTCATCCTCTCTTCCCCCTTTGCGAGCCTGAATATAAAACGTATATATTCATGTAACTTGTATTGGTTTACCACTCTCGTCAGGATACCATCCTTGGACACATCTTGGTGTCGAGGATGATCATACGGTATAAATTACGTTTCGGCTTTTATACTGTCAAAATTCCTTTTCGGCCATAAATATTATTAGTTAATTTAAATTACATTATCATGGTTAGGGATAGTATATATAACTTTGATTTGATTAGAAATG
Organism: Timema poppense; assembly: GCA_902141375.1. Taxonomy (NCBI): domain Eukaryota; kingdom Metazoa; phylum Arthropoda; class Insecta; order Phasmatodea; family Timematidae; genus Timema; species Timema poppense. Next base: position 4,249 of record CABFOV010011850.1, on the reverse strand, counting down.
GGGTTAGGTATAGTAAATAATATTTGCAAGTTGTTAAGTTGGCAAAATAAACGCAAAGTTCTATTTTTTGAACTCAGGAGTTTAGATGCGTATTCTCGATCTGATGTCAAGGATAGGAAAATGATAATTCCTTTGTTACGTTATTGCACGAAATGTATACCCTGTGCGGTGTAAGATATCAAGTTTTTATAAATGTTAGGTTTAGGAAAAATATGAAACTTAGAGCCCATCTGGCTGTAAAGTTAGATTATTACTCTTTAAATGTTTTGGGACTTATTCCCTTTTGGTAAAAATGTTGTATTGCGCTAACTTGTATTTTTGTTGACAAGAAAGACTATTTCTATACTTGTTATAAACAAGTTTTCTAATGTTATACATTTATATTCAAACTAGTATTCAAATCTGAGTGATGGTGCAGACCCATTGTTGTAGCTTTTCTAATAGTTGTTATACATTAAATGTTAGCTTAGGATGTTGGGTGAGACCCATTGTTGTCATATTTATAATATTATATATATATATATTTCATCTTGTAAATCGTGAGGGATCGTTAAAAGTAAACAATTGAAATTATCCCTTTTATATACATTTATGTTCATGAATTTATCTCACTGTTTAAATTTAACCATTGTTGGTTATAATATCACTTATCTACTGTTTATCAAAATAATCTATTTAAAATCTTATGTTAATTGTCTATCTTCTCGTTTAGTATTCCGGTATAGAACCTATACAAATGAAAATGTCATGTCCTCTACCCCTGATTTTGGCTAAATCTTTAGTCCTCCAAATAATAATTGTAAAGTGGGTTCATGGAAGCAGAATGACCTATATGCTGGAGTACGGCCTATTTGTCACATGATATCCTATTGGCTCCTCTGCAATTGTTGTTTGTTTTTGTATTTACATTGTGTACCCGCCTTTATTCTCAGGAGAATAAGGATGAGGTTACAATGTGAGCAGATTGCTTTGAGAAATAAACCGGGTAGTATATGTGATTGTGTTCTTGTGTCTCTCACTTAGACCCCTCACTTGCAATATGATAGCTCACGCCCCCTTACATTTTAACCTCTCCTGGTCGATGTATAACACTTTTGGGAGTGTGTTGGGAAAACCAGACAAGAAGTTAAACAATATTTAACATAGTTAGTTTTATTTAAGACAAAATTAGAAAGAAGATACATGATTAAAGCAAAATATAAAAAGAGAAACTTATGGTATTACTCCGGTTGTACATCTATGGTTCTTTCTGTGGTTATAGCTTTAAGCGCAAGCAACGATACAACCTTGAAATTCTTAGTATGCGTCTAAACTTAGGCTATTAAAGACAAACATCAACGCGCCTCCAGATCAAAACAACCTAACGTTGAACCAAAACTATAAACAGAACAAGGTGTAAGGCCGAGTCTCTTCTCTAACACCTAAGTGCCGCGTGCTCCCAGTTTAAATAGAGAACTAAACAATTTCATAAACATTCAAAATGTAAACAAGAAAGTGACGGGCGGTATCCACTAAATACTAGTCCTGAACAATAATTTAGACAAGAAGTACCCCACTACGCCGAAAATGAAATATAGGGTATAAAATAAATTACGGCCCTTAGTCGCCGTCCCCACCACGCTCAGTTGGTGGTATAATCAGTGACGATTCAAAGCGCGAACACTATATATACATTATTGTATCCACAGAGAGACGGGGCAAGGGTAGGAGGGGGTAAGGCGGTAGAACAAATATACCAGCAAATAAATGCGTCTGGCACCACCTAGAACTATCTAGGTCATCCTACTAGCGGAAGTGATAGCTTCATATGGCCGCGTGGAACCATCATCGTTTCCGGCTGGCCGCGGATCGAGTCCTGAGCAGACAGTTGGCTGGTCGGCTGCGTGCAATCAGTTGTTTGTGTAGGAGAGTGGAGGTCAGAGCTTCGGTGTTCGTGTTGTTGATCATCATGGGCGTCGGTGAGTGTTGACCCATTTGTACGACGTTAACTTGTAGCTTGTTATACTTACATTTTAATGTCAGAATGGGATGATAATGTATAAGCTTGGCCAGTCCTTACAGCGATCAACATTATCTTCAAAATTTATAGTTTCTTTAGATTAATCATGGTGTTTTAACTTTTCCCTCAAACTTTCATTACTGATTGATCTTTCAGAATGATCAAATAGCCACCTTTCGTTATTGTTTGATAAAAACATTAACTTTCATTTTCTTAGTTTTATCAACATTCAATGAGCTATTTTAGGTATTAATCATAAAAAAATACTTTATTAACTTTACAAAACCTTAATTTCGAAGCACCCACAAACTATTATACTACATCAGGGATATTCAACTCGTTATCCAAACGGGCCACTGCAAAAAATCATAATATTTGGCTGGTCAGACATTTTAATTCAATCTGGCAGTAATTTGGAACCTTATTAGATTATAGTTTTTTAGTTTAAAAAAATAGCAATATGAAAACGTCTTCGTCTTATTAAAATCAGTATAAAATATGTTTAGAATCATAAACCCGGACACTACACACCACTACTAAAAATATTATTCAACGACAAGACACTGTCTACAGTACTATTTGTACCTAGATTATCTACATGAGAAATATGTTCTAATTCTGTAATTTAAGTTATACTCACTAAATAGAAAATTATCCCACATATAAATAGAAACTAATTGCCACTTAATTTAAATTAACATAATTTAATAATGTATATTTTGTTTTTAGGAATAGGACTACGCTTTCTTGGGTGTTTGTTGAATATTTAAGTTTGTATATGGCGTCTTTTTTAGTTTGGCATTAATAATTTATTGGCAAAAATCAGAATCCACGCAATATAAAGCACGAATTTTCATTGACAATTGACTAATTTATGTCTAAATTTGTTTCGCTTTTTCTCTAGCATTGCTTATCTTTGAATCAAAATTCTAATCTGGCAGCCGTTGGCTTCTTCCTCCCCTTGATTTAGCTATTTTTGCTCATATGACTTTTAATACTTTAACTTAAACTTCAAAATCGCAGCACAATGATGATTTTGTAAGCCTCTTTTTGTGTGTGTAGTCCGGTGATTGAAAATACACAAAAACGCAATCGCTGGAAAATGTAAACCGATTCTTTAGTCCACAATCTCAACCTTCACAGGGAGTTCACAGACACAACTGAACTTTGAAACACCGGGAAATCACCATCATTAACGAATCGTGATGTAATTCGTAGATGGAGAATTACCTTTAGGAACCCCAATTAAAATAGAAGTAGAGCCAATAATACAAAACTTATTTTACATCTATCTATGTAATAAAATATTTACATTTTCCACTGGAAAAAAAGCTAAAACGCAAAAGAAAAGAATCGTAAATCCCGTTCGCTGTAATATTTCATGAGATCCCTACTTAATTTCGAATTTTATGGAATGATTTAAAATGCCATGAGATCTCACAAAATTTCGGGAGTCCTGGCAAAACTGGGTTATCCCCTCATTCACCAGATGATCGCTGTCTGATGCCTAAGATCGTACCCAGAAGACAACTTAGTGCCTGAAGTTCACATGTTCTCCTTGGTAATACGCGGAACTTAAGATACTATATATACACATATACATTATTATATAATATATATGTATGTATTGTATATATTGTAAACCTCTTGTAAAAATAATGATTTTTTTTTTAGGAAGAGTGATGGGAAAATCAGCCAAGAAGTTTAACAGTCAATAACAAAGTTTGTTTGTTTTATTTAGGACAACATAGAAGGTAAATACACAATTAGAACAAAATATAATAATATGGCGTGAAGCGCTTATCCTCTCAGATTTACATAACTCTACTGAGATAAAGGAATTAATTGACATTACAATATCTGAAAATAGGAAAAGAAACATATAGTTTTAAACTGGTTGTCAGTACAACAGCAATATTAATCGTCATCATAGAAGTCTAGGTTCCTTCGGTTTGAGCATTAAGTGCATACAACGATACTACATCGCAACCCCTTCGTAGCTAGTAGGCCCTGTCATCACACCTCCATACTGGCTGGACTTGGTCACGTGACCACGCCTCCTCGCTCTCTGATTGGCTGTTGGTTTTCCCCCTACCCTCTCGTCCTCCTAACCCCCTCCTCCTGACCATGTCCTCCCTCTTCCTCGCCTACCAACTCTCAGGCTTACTAACCCTGACATGTTGGTTCTTGCTGATTAATTATTAATGATTGTTAATTAATTATTGTTAATTAATTAATTGGTAGGATAGA
>CABFOV010011849.1:0-12727 GCA_902141375.1 Timema poppense | reverse complement strand
TGTAGGTCCTCCATTTCATCTCACAATCACCCTACCATTACACATTAGCGTAAGTGCGTATAACCCGAACGGGTGCTAATAAAAATAAATTAGTAAATAAATTTTCATTTATTTAAGCTAGATAACATACAACTTCTGAGCCAACTGATTATAATAGCACATGACATATAAACTAACTTAAATTTATAAGACACAATATCCAGCCCTTGGCTGTTAATTCATAACTTTGAAAGAGGAACCCCACATTTCACCAATAATAAATTTTTCGGCCATGCCAGGAATCAAACACGGGACCCTTAGCTCCAGTAGACAGACAAGCTACTGATTGATCTAAGGTGTCAGACATTAGTAACTAAATATTAGACACAATACTAAAGTCAAGTTCTCACTACACTAGTGAATTTCTGTCTATTTAGGTAACAATACTTTACATTTTTCTAAATCTTTATTTCAGTGTAAAAATAAACCAACATCCATAGATAGCCTCTTTAAAGCATAAGTCAGTTTTTAAACAACAATACAAGTTTTAGCAACCCCCTGTAAACTGCGTCAAGTTGCGTTGACTGCTTTTAAACGTTTTATGCCCTACTATCTCAGGACAATCAAATCTATCCTGCATACCCTACTGTGAAACCGAGGCTAGTTCATTTACCAGTTTTGTAACAGAGCGTACAAATTCTAGACATAGACGGGTGAGTGTGTGTGTCCCCAAGACACCAGCACCTTGAAGGTTGGGTTGGGAGAAGGAAAAGAGGACAGACAGGATATAGTGTACAGGTGTCGGAACGTTTAAAAAAAACACCTTTCCGACGCGATACCACAGGGGTAGTATCACAATATCTTTTTATAATGCAAAGTCCGTTCACCGTAGGAATTGATTTCTGAAAGGCCTTTTTCCCTACCAGAAATCTATTATATAATAGGATATTGGTAGGAAAAAAGACCTTTTAGAGAGTAATTCCTACCGTGAAAGGAGTATAGTATCCTCTTCCCCTCTTATCGTTTGTATGTATTTAATATAAGTTATATAAAGTTCTTAGTCATAATTTGTATGTATTTCCTGTTGGAACACACTGATGAGACAAGTGTGTATGTTATGTATAAGTAGAATGAATGGGTTTGTTTGTACACTGGATAAACAACTAGAAGTTAATAGATACACAAGAAATCCTGTTTGTCAACAGTAGTAGTTTCTACTGATTATATGCCGAGTAGCGTTCTTCCAGCCTGTTTCTAGAAAATATATCTCATTCAATCAGTGCCCTTAAGGCTGCTAATGCTGTCACCTTTAACTGTGAACCCAAGTAGCACCATCACCGCGGCTGATTTCCTAGCGACACTCCCCCTCATCAAGCAGTGCTATTGATGCTTCCATCACTCATGGCCAATCATCATCGGTTTGCTGATCACGAGTAGCTCGGCATCAGAGCTATTCCAAGCTGACAGAAAATAGGACAACACTTCAGATGCTCCAATTGACCCTGAACCAAAGCTGTGGAGTTGGTACACCAAGCCGTCAACTCCAACTATTATATTTTTCTATTGTTCGACTGACTACAATTCTGACTCCTTCATAAATGGCTAATGTATATTATTGTATAACAAAATTTGTTACATCAACAGATACTGCCCAAAACAAATTTCCGACTATGCCCATTTCTCAACACATATCTTTATTACTATCTCTCCATTCCAACCTCCTGTGCCAGAGAGACTGATGTCTCTGTTTGACTACTTTTTTTTTAAGTAGTACAGAGGGCTGGGTCGAAAGCCACGTTGCGAGCTTGCTCATGGCGGCGGCCCAGAAATGGGTTGGATTCTGTCGGGCAGTGAGTTTAATTAATTAAGTGATGGCGTTGGCAGTGTGGTGGGGTCCAGGCTCCTGAGGTTCTGGGTCTGCGGCGGGCCTGGGCCTCACCTTTTGTGCGGTGAGCCGTTTTAGAGCTTCGGTGCTAACCTGGACAATTAGTAGTGCATGGGCTAGAACATGGGTGCCTCCGCTCGCACGCACAAGTAGTAGGGAATTAGTTTCCCACGCGCAATGGGCATAACCCCATTCCCCTACACACGGGAAGAGTGGAAATTTTAAGTCACTTCTGTGAGCGGAAGTAAATAGCTCCGGTTACCACCCTGGATAGGCGAAAGGCATGTGGTCCCCCCCTGTGTCGGTCCAACCAGTGAGTGACTGGAAGGGGAGGAGAAGATAATTCTCACCTCTCCGGGTATTTGGCCTGATCTGGATCATCCCACCCTTCGAGGTGCAGGGGTTGGAGATTTTTAGGTACCGACCTAGAAACTGACCTGGCCCACAATGTTCAGGGGTACTTGGTGTATCACTTACATGCCGAGCCCATAGCATGTTAAGAGACACGTTGTCTCCCTTCCAACCAAAAATCTTTTACCCAATCCTTAGAATCTAAATGACAACCCAACATCTCCAGAGCCCGGGCCATCCCTATCCCCTTTGTTGAAATTTAATGTAGCTTAGCCCCAAACATGATGGCTCAAGATGACACCCATCCCCTGAGAACTAATGAAGTGAGATTTCACCAACATTTTGGATCAAAAAGGGGACATTGGCCGATGAGTCAACTAGCCTACGCCTCAGCCCCCAGGCTTCACACACGAAAACTAATCTACAAGCTAAATTGTTCCGCCCGCAACAAAAGTCTCACATACAGTACCCCTCCCCCAAACTGTTGTACATATTTATAAAAAGATTTTACATTTAAATATTATATAGTGTATAAATATGTTTCAATTTAGACAATAAACAAACAAACTTATCATAGTCGTTGTTTGTTTATTAATTGCCTTTTACAAATGCATTAATATAACGGTAATTATCTAGAATTTTGCAAAATATAAATCTCAGGTTTTCTTCATGGTTCTTTAATTTCATATTCACAGAATCCATGATTATGGTATTTATATACCGAAACATGTCAGAATATTAAGAACCAGTATCCTTCTAATGGCTGAGTTTCACAAGGAGTAATGGGACTGGAACAAGATAAGACTTAGATTTCATATAAACCTTAAAATTTAAACAATTATATTCCCCAAATCGTTGTACAAGATCACTTAACTACTTTATTGAACTTCATTGAGAGATGTTAACTTACTGATTATAATTTTATAATCAGTTTTACAACACTGTTGATAATAAAAATTTGGTTTTGTCATCAATTTATTGTATCCAATTTTGTAACCAATATTTTAATATGTTATATGTGTATTTTAAACTTGTCATCAATCCACAATTTAATCCAGTTGATGATGTTATATCAATTTATTAAAATAATTTTTTATACATGACATTTTATTGCTCATTAAAAGCATAATATAATCAAGCTTTTGAATATTATATTCACTCAATTCATCTACCAATTGTATAACCATCTAATTCATTTAATTATAAATCTATACATTTTATTATAGCTATCCCTGAATTTTCTGTCTGAGTCTTAATTTGAATTACTACCACTGCTTACTTTAAACTACTTTAGAATATTTTCTAAAATTTTATCTAGCTTACATACAATCAGCATTAAAACTGGTCTCCTATCATCATCACCACCACACCAAAACCTTTCAATTCTACTTGATAACGTGGGTAGGGTAAATATTCAACACCTTACATGGCCAACTGATTCTGACGAAAGCACAAAATAAGTTGCCATATAAATGTTTTTGTTGCGATACTTTAAATATTTTGGCAATATGACACTGTGACATCACAAGGTAAGAACTATACTAGTCAAAGCTTAGGAATATCACCAGAAATATCCTGTATTTCAATTTCAATGTAGAGGGAAGGGTAACAATCATTGCTATATTTCACTATAAATAATAATAAAAATGTTTTAGTGCCATCAAGACATACAAAAATGGGGAAAATATCCTCAAAGGCAGGCACTGTGTGCCTTGCTTGCCCTGACAATGTTCATCAGTTATGACCAACCTATGTTATTTTGCTTCTCAACAGGCATGAACTTACAAACGGGGTTAATGGACTATGGTCCAGGGTGGCAAAATTGTTAAGGTAGAAAAAATGTGGGTGCAAAAAAAAAAAATCAAAGCAAAATTTTCATCAGCACAGTAAAAGAATCAAACTGTGAATGAAGTAACTGTGGCAGCTATGTTATTGCCCGGCCACTGTTTTTCGGCCTGTCGCTTTACCTTCAAAGAGAATATTTATTATTAAAAATTAACAAAATTCCAAATAAATTACCAAGATGTCATTAATAGTGGGTTGACAGTACATTTCAGAACTTTTACATTAATCTAGAGATAGAACAGTAATGACTTTTCACTATCTATCTATATTAGGTTAATTCCCTGTATGTTAGAAAATAATTTTCTCCCTTGCATGTTGATGATGGTCAGTCAGCTGACCAGCACTGGCAGTCAGGTGTTTACATGTTTGTTAGCCCTAGTACACTAACCATGAGTAAGTTTTATGCCCGAGTTAAATATTAACATTCAGTCTATACGTGAGTGTAACACAAAAGCAGTTGAGTGAAGCTGAGTACCAACAACAAGCACAATAGAAGGCTGAGAAATAATATGATGTTATAGAAAATACTGTTAAAATTGATAGTTTTTTAAGAAGCTCAATATTGTGAATCAATATGATAACTTTATATGTGATGCTGAGGGAATTAAATTCCCATCACTGACTCGAATATGTCAAAGAAAGTTGACCTACAGAGTTCCGTGGTGTAGCCGGAGAGGTTAGGCATATCCCTAACTTAACTGCAGCGCCAAGTACCTCGTCTTTTATGGCTAGCATCAGCCATTGTAACAATTCTTGAGTTAGCTCTAATGTGACTGCAGAAGCTCCAGTTTTATGGGCAATAACTGATACTATAAGTTAATATGTCTCATGACATGAAATAAACAAATATATTAATAGATTATATTTTTTTCACCTAAAGAGATGTTATAGTGTGCAATATCGATATTTAAACAAATATTTATTTAAAACCCAGCTTGCCAATGGCCGGATGGTAAAAAAAAAATCATACTTAATGTACTCAAGAAAGTGCTGGTTCACTTTTTTTTTTATGTTCCTTGACAAATATTTGGTGTAACTACAAATATAGCAAAATTATTTAGCCATTAGGCCACCTTATTGATAAACAAAATATCTAAAGAAGGATTTGACGATTGGAGACATAACAATGATCTGTTGAAAAATCACGATAATTCTTTTGAACACAAGTAATGTGTTTTAGCAATGAAAATAAGAACATCCACTCATTTAATAAATGATACATAGATTTCACATCAAATTGACGAGGATAAAAAGTACTGGCGCAATATTTTGAAATAGGTTGTAGCAGTAGTCCGAAGAGTGGATGCTGCCGGTCTATCAAGAAGTTTGGCTCATCAAACAGTGGTAACTATATCATGTGTCTTGAACTTCTCTCTGAATTTGATCCTTTTTCGGCAGAGCACATGGCTATGCACAGTAATCCAAGGACATAGTTCATATTTATCTTCATTACATCTCAACAGTTCTTTATGTTTCAATGTCGGTGGTATACATGGGTAAGTGACTGGGGGGTTAAAATCAAAGTTTAAGACAAAATTGCAATAAAGTAATTTTTTTATATCAAAAACATATGCATAAAAGTTTATGGCAAAAAAACATTACAAAGCAAATTTGTTGAGGAAGTAAAGAGTTCCAAGTACTTTTCAATTATAGTAGACTCTAATGCAGATATTATCTCATGTCGATCCTCTCGCAGTAACTGTTAGATATGTCCTAGAAAATGGAAACCATGCAGATAGATTCCTGTGTTTCCTTCCAAGCGTATGCCTCAAATTAGAAAAAGTTTTCAATGCTGTTGTCCCTGTGCTAACAGTTTATAATATATTATTATTATTATTATTATTAGCACCGCGTCTTACTACCCGTTCGGGTTATACGCACTTACGCTAATGTGTAATGGTAGGGTGATTGTGAGATGAAATGGAGGACCTACAGTTTAACGTGGAATCCGAACCACGGTGGAGGCCTGGCATTCCCCACATTCACAAGATGTCTTGTCAGAGGTGAAGGAAGGGTTTGGTAATCAGATAAATCTGTGCCGGGACCGAGGATTGAACGCCGGCCGCCAGCACACAAGTCTGACACCTTACCCCCTAGACCGCCAGGTAACCTTTTATAATATAGACATTGTAAACTGTAGAGGCCAATTTTACAACAACACCACGAATATATCTGGGTAATACAGCGGCTTACAAACTAGAATCCATTAGTTTTTTCAGGAGATATATACGCTCCTTGCTCAACTCATTCCCTGAATTTGGTTGGAGAGCACGCAGCAAGTTGTCACTAAAGTAATGTTTTTTTCATGCTTCTTCAAAGTCTATACATGTTTTTTTTCAAGTTCTATTTTCCACTGTGAAGTACAACAAAAAGTTTATTAAATTGGGAAAACATAAACCTATTTTTTTATATAAACATGATGGTCAGCCTGTGATGTTGAGTGTAAGTCGTCTTGGTAAAGACTCGAATGAAGTTATTGAGGCATTCACGTTCATTGCGGAAGATGAAACAGAAAAACCTTATACACGTCAAACTTCCGGTCACTTCCTACAAGTGAAGCAACTTTAAACTGTTATTCTTTCTTTAATATGGGGTAATTTATTACACAGATTCAATATTTTTAGCAAGAAGCTGACATTAATCTTTGTGTTGTCGCCAAATTGTATGATTCACTGACAAACTATGTTGAGAGTAATAGGGAACATTTGACATCTNTGAAGCAACTTTAAACTGTTATTCTTTCTTTAATATGGGGTAATTTATTACACAGATTCAATATTTTTAGCAAGAAGCTGACATTAATCTTTGTGTTGTCGCCAAATTGTATGATTCACAGACAAACTATGTTGAGAGTAATAGGGAACATTTTGACATCTGTGTAATACTGCTTTTGTAAAGTCATCTATCACCGACTATAAAAATATAACTAAAAGAAAGAAGAAAATAATACCTTCAACAGATGCATGAGATGATGAAACAGAATTCAATGGGCAGAATAACTTTAAAATCACTACCTATTTAACCATAGTTGACAGTACAAACAGAGTTGGAACATTAACCAAAACTCTATGATTAGCTGAGCGCAAGTTTTGGTTTTTTTTTTTTTACTAAGGTAACTAAATAAAACACTGCCAGATTGAGTAATGAGTAGAAAGAAGACTTGCCAGATTCGGAATCATTTTAAAATGAGTGTTTTCATTATTTTTGGATTTCTGAAAAGCAGCTATGCCAAATGATTCACAGTAAACACCTGCAAGAAGTATATTATTATGTTGAAATCTCATTTAAGATCTTCTTATGCATACCTGCATCAAATGGTTCAGCAGAGAGATCTTTTACAGTGATGTAATCTGTCAAAAATTACCTCTAGTACATGATGTCTCAAGATCGCCTCAACTGGTTGGCAGTCCTTACATTCAAATCAGAGATCACAAGACATGCAAACTAAGATTATATAATTGACTCTTTTTGTGTGCAAGCAGTTGCAAAGGAAGGTGATATAAAGAAGAAATGTAAAGAGGGCAATGTGAAATGTGTTTTTTACTTCATTAGAATTAAGTTTTTCAAGTGTCAAATGTTTGAGAACCATCTTTCTCATTAATATATATGATACATTTAGTTACATAAAAACAGTTATCTAGATAACTGTTGAAAGTTGTTTTTTCCCCCCTAGGACGATAGTGAGATTAAATCCACCATTGCCTCTTAAGAGTAATGGTGTGCACAATTCACCTTAGGAAACCCTTTTGTTACATCAATATTATGAATAATAGGCCCTATACTTGTTTAAGGTGGAAAAAAAATGTGTTGTTATTGTTTTTAATATATTATTGATTAGATAGTGCAATTTTTGTCTTTCTATAGCAAAACTACTTATAAATAATAATAATAGTACTTATAATAAATATAGTTTCAAATAACATACCTGAGTTCTAAATTAAGTGAGACTTTCTCCGCCCAATCCATGGCACTGTTAACCTTCTTAGAGCCCAGTATCTGTACATAAAACTTCTTGTCATTTCTATATTCTGGAGAGTCCTTTATAACTTGAATGAGACCAAGGTATTTCATCAAGGCCAAATAGCACATTTCTTCATCACCAGATTTGTCAAAAAGTTCTGCTTGAGCATACAACTTTTCTGCTGATTTACATAATCTATAAAACCAAGAAAAGTTGTTTTAGCATTTAGTTTATTGACCTACAGAGCTTTAATGAACTAAGCTTGGACCTTTGACAAAATGGTAGGGTGATTGTGAGATGAAATGGAGGACCTAGAGTTTAACGTGGGATCCGAACCACGGTGGAGGCCTGGCATTCCTCACATTCACAAGATGTGATGTCTTGTCAGAGGTGAAGGAAGGGTTTGGTAATCAGATAAATCTGTGCCGGGACCGAGGATTGAACCCCGGCCGCCAGCACAGAAGTCTGACACCTTACCCCTAGACTGACAGGTCTCCTTGAAAAGAGGTAAGGATCCTGATAAAGGATGTGAGGGTTTCAAAAGTTAAATTTGAAAATGGCAGTGGAAAGGGCTCAATATAACTCTTGGCGATTTTTAATTACAGATTATAGGTGTAGGTCTAGTCAATTATTTATTAATTCCTTTTTGTCAATTAACATTTATTGCAGTCAACAGTAGTTTTTGTGGAACAAATTAAAAATGCTTTGGGTGAATGCAGGAAACAGGTTTTCTTTGTCACCTGACACTATCAAAATGTACAATATTATTCAAAATAAACACAACCAGAAATGGGACATATCAATATTAAGTGGATGCATGTCAACTATGAGAAAATATATCAGCACCACTTCCCGGAAGGATGTATTCACTTTACTACAGTAGCCCCATGGCTTCTTTAGTGCAGACTGACAGCTCACAGCTGACTTCTGACAGTCAACATTAGGTATATACCTAAATTTTGACTGTCATAAGTGACAGCTGCTAAACACATGTTTTTGCAGATCATATGGTTCGGCGTAGGGATACATAATTTGGTCTGGTGACTTTTAAAAGCTTTTAGCTGTCAGCTGTGAGCTGTCAGTCAGCACCAAAGAAGCCATGGGGCTACTGTATTTGGACTGTTGTTTTTTACTCTCAGCCTAGGTTTAGCGGTGTTACCATAGGTCAAGTTTGTGTTGATTGTGAGATGTAAAGGAGATGTGGTCCAGTGTTGTTTATTTCATTGAACATCCATTAACTTGTAAAAGTGAAACCAGATACTGCAATTTAATGGAGAAGGAGGGGGGAAAGAAGGAACCAGCGATTTCTTGTACAGACCATTCACATTACAAATAGGGTTTCTGGTTCGAGAATACCTGAGAATTTTTTGTATGTTGAGTACAGGGAAAGAATGGACGGGACACGAGAAATGAAAACAATCTGTGTTCATAAAAATTGTATAATCAAGTAGATTTAAAAGTCACACAGCTTTTCTCGCTTTTTTACACTTGAATTTTGTTTAGCGCATTGGATAGTTAGAATATTCAGTGTACCCTGACATGTCCCATTGTCAAAGGATGAGGTGAAACAAAGTTGAGAGGCATGACTACAGGCAGTGGATGAGAGAGAGAGTTTGCAGAGGAAAACACGACAAAAGTGTATACATATGGTGCGATCTGCCAAACTTCAGTGGACGATGAGATGGATGTTCGAGTCGTTTGCCTCAATAAAGTGGGTAATAGCCTCCAGGTGTTTAGTGTAAGCACAGAAGAGACAGACCCATATGTTAAATTTGACCAAATTGTCAAACTTTTACCAGAGCCATTAATACAAGTTAATGGAAGTATCTCTATCCACAATCTTATTTTAAAATTAAATAGCCTTTTTAAATTGTTTGAACCTAAAATTAATGTTTAATTTACTTATAATAATCTCTATAGATGTGTTAATTTTACAATCAAAATAAATGTAAAGAATGGTTTTAGGATATTTGTTTCAATCACTTAAACCTTAAAAATGTGTCTATGTTAACTTAATAATAACGGAAAATGATAAAATAAAGAAAATATATTATATTTAGCACCACGTCTTACTACCCGTTCGGGTTGTACGCTTTAAGTACTAATTACTCTAATGGCTTAGGAATTGGGAAGGTTGAATTATAGGAAGTGAACTCGTATTTGCGTGGAGGGAAAGTGGAAAACCATTTAGGAAAAACCAGCCCCAGTTCACCCGACCGAGATTCGAACCTCGATCTCCCCGTCCTCAGCAGTCGAGCTCAACACGACAAGCGCGTTAGCCAACTACGCTACCGAGGTGGGTAAAAAATAAAGAAAAAGGAAAAATATGTTATTAAGAGTAAATTTAATGAAGAAAGCCCACCTAGGGAAAGCAGAAAAATGTGGGAAGAATCCAATGCACAAAGGTGACATTGTCTTCCTTTCTTTTATCTTCTATAGTAGAAGTAGCCACACACACATTTAAACACAATAGAGTAATATTTCGGTATGGTATACTAGTAGCTTTATATAAGTTTCAGCAACAAGACAGCAATTTTAATCTACTTTCTACATATAATGTGACAAGTTTTGCAAAGACCTTTTAAAACTCAATATTTTTTTAGAATAACATTTTAATATTCTTAACAGTACATTGGGTGCTGTAAATCTCTTTAAGAGTTTTCTTTTACATTAAGCCCTGAAAATAAAAGAAACTTTGAAGTTATGCACACACTAATGTACTTTTGTGATAACGTGAGTTACTGTGTATATTTATTCATTAAACAATCAAATAATGTTGAGATAAAAAAAACTGTTCTGCAGATAGAGTATTTTTAAAGGAAATAATATTGGGTAGATAGATATAACTTTAATCTTTATTTGATTGTTTAAATACCTAGTTATTCCGTCTGACAGTAACGTGAGTTATCATGGAATGACCCATTAGTGTAAATTCGAATAGCCTAGATGGGTAGTTAAACTCGGTGCAAAAACACACAATGTTAATATGACCTACATAATTTTATATAATATGTAAACACACACACACACACACACACAATATACAAGTGATTATTGAGACTAAGTAGATTGTATGATGGCCCTCAATTCAATTCCAATCTCATATGTTTGTGTTATATTATTATAGTTATCATTGGCTTATTCTGAGAAAACTGTATTATTATAGTTAGCATTGGCTTATTCTGAGAAAACTAATAGCTTCGTTGTACTCAAATAGTTGCGGAGGGAATTTGGAAGTCTAAGATCAACTGCCAGTGGCCAGGATGCTACCCCAGAAATTACTATATATTCAGAAACTTTAAATAAATATGGCTGGGCTAAGGGCTCTATGAGCACTTTCATAGTCTGAAGGTGTGAAAATATATTCATGTGCACAAAGAAATTATATGTTTTTGACATTCAGTGGAAACAAACTATAACAAATATAAGTTAGGACAAATGTTATTAGGTATTTAAAGAATTCAGAAGTTATATTTAAAAGAAAAAGTTTTTATGAAGATGAATAATAAAAGAAATATGATACTGAAAGACACTTGAAAATTATGTATAATTTTGGAATACTAATTGTAACAAATTTCATAACATTTAAAAAATACTTCATTGACTCATAATTTTTCATATCAAAGAGTCAAACAGTTAAAATAACATTGATAACATATTAAGAATAACAATACAAAATCTGAGTTGACATACAGATAAACGTATAAAACTTATTTAAAACAACAAAGTTAAAATTATGTTAATATCACCAGTCAAATTAAGTTTGTTAAATAATGGTATATATAAACTGAAAAAATTAAATTAAATTTACTGAAAAAAGGTAAGTTGGATTGAAATCTAAGTCTTATCTGAAATTGACATCCCTTTACTCCTTTGTTAGTCCAGAACAGGAGGTGAATTATGGGGGGAATTTAATCCGACATGTTTCGGTACGTCATTTTCGTACAATATCCATTGGAAACTGTAAAAGTTGCTGTGTGAAGCACAATGTTTTTACATGACTGCAAGATGTTAACTCAACAACTTCATCAATGTTATTTTAACTGTTTGACTCTTATATATATGAAAAATTATGAGTCGATGGCGTATTTTTTAAATGTTATGAAATTTGTTACAATTGGTATTTCAAGATTATAAATAATTTTTCAAGTGTCTTTCAGTATCATAATATTCTTTTTATTATTCTTATTCATAAAAACTTATTTTTTAAAACATAATTTCCTGAATTCTTTAAATAATAGGATTAAAGTCCTAGCTTATATTTATCCACTCCTTACTCAAGATTTAAAATTTTAGAATGTTTTCTAAACTGTTGTATAACAAAGTACATTAATAAACTATTTATTATTAAGAAAAACCTAAAAACAATTAATCGTATTAGTTATACTGTTTAAAAAGCCAAGGTATTAAATTTATTACAATTGTAACTGCTTTTAAATATATTCTTTTGATTTAAAAATGACATGTGACCACCAGCATCAAACCCAAGACTTTTGGCATAGTACGCCAATGTTATTACCACTGAACTATTCATGTTTGATTACCGCGTCCAGGAGTCATTTTTCAATCTAATGAATATGAAATTTGGATGTGGCTATAATCATAACTAACAAATATATTACCGGCCTCGGTGGCGTAGTTGGCTAACACGCTAGTCGTGTTGAGCTCGACTGCTGAGGACGGGGAGATCGAGGTTCGAATCTCGG
>CABFOV010011848.1:0-12730 GCA_902141375.1 Timema poppense | reverse complement strand
TGTTTTGTCCTGAGAGGCCGTGAGCGAGCTTCGTTGCACCGGACGCGAACAATGACGTCATCTGAGGCATCACTACATCATCAAGTGGTTTCAGGACAATGTGACGTGACCTTGAAATCTGGCCTAAAACCAGCCAACACATTGATATCAATCAATCACTGACTGCAATTATCACAAAATAACCAATAAATTAGCTACGGACATGTTTTAGTTCTTGTTTGAGGGATATTTAATACAACCAACAAGAAGGATATTCATTTCGTAAAATGATTTGTACATATAAATATTTAATGTATTTAATGTATATAATATATAAAAAGTTCAATGTATATTGTAGAACAATCTGGAATATTATTTAGAAAAAAAATATGACTATACAGTAGAACTTATTTAATTCCAAGTCCAAGGGAAATCTTAAAAGAATCGAAATATCCTAAATTTGAATTAACAATTTTTATGAATATCTGGGCAGCTCTTACGGAATATTTCAATAATCTCAAATATGCAACACACACAATTTATATGTTATCAAAAATATACACACACAATTTATCACACATGACTAAACAAGAAAATTTAAACACAAAATATAAAAACTTGGAAAATAATAACATACAGAAATTGTATTCTTCGCCATTACGTTTGAAAAAATAAGTAAGTTTGTTGTAATTTGCTTATTTTGACACAAAAAGTAAAATCTCCAGGTTCACTGATTGCGTTAAAAATGTTGTCTTTGACGTCTGGTTGTGATTCAGTGGATCTTCTCAGGTCTCCGTCATTGTTCTGCAAGTGGAGGGTATTGGTTCTTCTTCATCAGATGACTGTGGGATAATTTGGTTCTTTACTTCTTCAAGAATATCTCCGTCTGTCAGCGTTCCACCGTCGTTAAGATACGTTTCAAACGAGACGAATAACAAATATAACTTAATTCCCTTCACGTGGTGATATCAACAGTTGTTGAATATCTGTCATGAGCATAGTGGCATTAGATGAGAAACTTTTTAAATGAAGAAAAAACTCGTTATTAAATTTCAGGAAATCCTTGACAGATATTCAACAAATGTTGATATCACCATAAGAAGAAAATTAAATTCTATGTTTGTACTGGAGCAATACCGGTATTTTCTTTATTTTGGCCACAAAAACGGCAACAACACTGGCTTAATTAAAACGTTATCATAATTGTGTTCGTTTGTTGATTGCCAATGAAGATAGAAAAATGAAACTTTGTGCATCTTAGTCAACGCTAGATGATAATCTTTCTAAGGTCCTGTAAAAACTTAATTAAATTAAATTAAATTAAGTTTGTTTCTCATTAAGGTTTTCGTCCTGCTTCCATTTGTATTTCTGAGCACGATTTCAGCGCCACACCATCTTCACAAATAACATACAAAAATGGTATTCTCCGCCATTACGTTACAGGTACGATACCGTGAGCTAGGGATTATCGATCCTGGCTCGATCTTTGGGAAAATCGATTATCCAACCTCGATTAATTCTCTGTTGATTAAAAAGTAAAATCTAATTGAAAAATTGCAAGGACACAAAACATAGATAGTAAAAAATTTGATTGGCTGATCTTTTTTTTTAAACTATAATAAACTTTTCTAAGCCGGGTTTTGCAACGCTGGGCCACAAATTAGTTTATCATTAAATAATATGTAGTTTATATTATAATTATACTATCTATAGTTTGTGTAATCTATGCTAACGCAACCCAAGTGTTAGCTTGAGTCTCGGTCGTCTGAAGTTGAGTGTGAAGATTGCAGACCGCTATCTGACCACTCGGTTGATCTACGAGTATATATGTTCAATGAACTGCACTTTTAGACATCGTGTCTTACTACTCGTCAACTGAATGGGGTCGGAGTCAGGAATATATGGATGTTCGATGAAGTGTATCAGTATTTTCCTGGAGCGAGAGTGGAAAAACACCTCATTATATTCAGATGGGATTTGAACCCCGACCTTTACATCCCTGGGAAGTGAGACAACACTGACAGCTTTGTCCACGTATCTGCCGAGTCCAATGTTTTTCCAGAAAGGTACTTGACCATATTGGCCAACAATAAGAAGCTAAGCCGCATTTTGTGCGACGCATCAACCATCATTGATTGTTGGGTTAGTAATGATTCATACTACAGCGATATACACTGTCAATAGGTGAATGAATTCAGCACGTTCGGAAAATATATGTCCATTATTTGAAATATGGTTAAGGTAACCTTTTATCAATTTAATCGTTCTATGGATCTTCCCAAGATCAATTAAATTCACTCGAATTGTTGCTTGAAGCGATGATTGTTCTAGATCCAACTCCTACGGCTGTGCTTTGTCTCAGATATCTCCTCGCCCTTTTCCACGACCTATTCCCTTCACACATTTGTTATCACGCCACTGGATTTAGCCTGTAGATTTGAGCTCCATGTTCATTAATTCGAGAGTGTTATAAACAAAATATAGATATAAACGCACACATTTCAAAGCTTGCTGTTTATTCTGAAAATGTAGTGAAAAACAGAAATATTGCGTTGTTTTTGTGGTCACGCTACAAGGCATGTATTTAAATAATTGTTGCCAATATTGGAATGAAAATATATATCTGTGTCTTAGTAAAATAATCTTTCTCTTGACTTGCGTGGCTTCGAACGGGTTTGGAAACAGTTTAGTGTCTTGACATTTAAAAAATCACACGCCTAAGTTGAATTTCGAAACTCTCAAAAGCTAAGTATCCGCGAGATCTAGCCCCAAAAGGTTGGCAGCCCTGGCAGCGAAGGCCGGTGGCCGTTTTTCTGGGTGCCTTCCACTATAAATAATCAGGGAGTGAGTATGTGGATGGCCAAGTATAGGTTGGTGGCGGGCCGCCAAACTTCCCTCCTCTTACCCCTCGCCCTCGGTCCGCGTTCAGGGAAGTTCGCTATTATTAGCTAACACTGGTTCTCACAGATTAAACAATAACACGGTCTTTTTATTCCACATTTCTGACACATTTCACGGGCAACGACCTCTAGCAAACACAGTGCATGATCCATGACCTTGCCTGGCAGGTCACTGGACAGAGACAACAGAGGGGAGGGTTGTACTCACCTGGCAGGTCAATGGACAGAGACAACACAGGGGGAGGGTTGTACTCACCTGGCAGGTAACTGGACAGAGACAACACAGGGGGAGGGTTGTATTTACCTGGCAGGTCACTAGACAGAGACAACAGAGGGGAGGGCTGTACTCACCTGACAGATCACTGGACAGAGACAACACAGAAGGTTGGGTTGTACTCACCTGGCAGGTCACTGGATCAGAGACAACACAGAAGGTTGGGTTGTACTCACCTGGCAGGTCACTGGACAGAGACAACAGAGGGCAGGGTTGTACTCACCTAGCAGGTCACTGGACAGAGACAACAGAGGGGGGAGGGTTGTACTCGCCTAGCAGGTCACTGGACAGAGATAACAGATGGCAGGGTTGTACTGACCTAGCAGGTCACTGGACAGAGATAACAGATGGCAGGGTTGTACTGACCTAGCAGGTCACTGGACAGAGATAACAGAGGGCAGGGTTGTACTCACCTAGCAGGTCACTGGACAGAGATAACACAAGGGGAGGGTTGTACTCGCCTAGCAGGTCACTGGACAGAGACAACAGATGGCAGGGTTGTACTGACCTAGCAGGTCACTGGACAGAGATAACAGAGGGCAGGGTTGTACTCGCCTAGCAGGTCACTGGACAGAGACAACAGAGGGGAGGGTTGTACTCACCTGACATATCACTGGACAGAGACAACAGAGGGGAGGGTTGTACTCACCTAGCAGATCACTGGACAGAGACAACAGAGGGCAGGGTTGTACTCGCCTAGCAGGTCACTGGACAGAGACAACAGAGGGGAAGGTTGTACTCACCTGGCAGGTCACTGGACAGAGACAACAGAGGGGAGGGTTGTACTCACCTAGCAGGTCACTGGACAGAGACAACAGAGGGGGGAGGGTTGTACTCACCTAGCAGGTCACTGGACAGAGACAACACAGAGGGGAGGGTTGTATTTCACCTGGCAGGTCACTGGACAGAGACAACAGAGGGCAGGGTTGTACTCACCTGGCAGGTCACTGGACAGAGACAACAGAGGGGGGTGTTGTACTCACCTGGCAGGTCACTGGACAGAGACAACAGAGGGGAGTGTTGTATTCACCTAGCAGGTCACTGGACAGAGACAACAGAGGGCAGGGTTGTACTCACCTGGCAGGTCAATGGACAGAGACAACACTGTACCTGTTTCATTACCTATGTTTGTCTGTAACTGGTGCCACAATATATATGTTTGATAGATTATGTTCAGATTGGATATTTAGGCACTATATGGTATTACCTTCAGCCGTTTTTAAAATTTTAGCCGTAGCCTCTAAAATATGGGTTGTTTATTGATTACTATTTTTGAGAAAAATTTGAAATTTTTCTAAAATGATACTAACAATTTTGTTTAAAATGGATATTTGGGGTGTATTTATTTTAACATGACAGGTAATACGCCTATTTCTTAGAAGAAAACTAACATTTTAAAAAAATTTCTTTCAAGAATAATTTATCAATACCGATACTCTAAAATTTATCGGCTATCTTATCGACTGAGCTAATAAATATGTAAACTCTCTAGTATCCATAATTGGCAAGGGTGTGGAAAGTGGGTGATGGGGATCCAGACCTCCCTTCACCCTAAAATGTGATGGATACCCCTAGGTGGGCCATATATACGGTTAACATATTTTTATTGTCTAAGGGTAGCTACAGTAAACTTTTTTATTGGACGCCCCCAACCCTCTATAAAAATTATCTTCCCACGTCCTTGCAACTGGAGCTTAAATTTTAAGTCTCTAATAAGCCCTGGTCTTACTTTTGTCTATAACAGAAATATTCAGCCGTTTCTTTCACAGAAATTATATGCAACGATCACCTGGCTAGCTCTAATTGCGGCCAATCATTCAAACAAAAAGTCTGATAAATTTAATACCCTGCTCCGAGAGGAGTGCATCCCTATGACACTACTTAAAACCCCACGTAAAAGTTGATCAGACTTTAAAGGTTTTTAGTTGTATGATCCGCCACTATATGAGAAATCGTTGTGATCGTTGCGGATAGTTGTGACGTTTTACAACAACAAACAAGCGCTGTTCAGATTTATAAGATCTTATGTCTACACAATGGCTTTACATGTCAAAAATAAATATAAATGTAAGTTTCCAGATTGTTTTAAAACTGATGTGTCAATGTTGATACGCCCTCAAATTTCTAGAGACGTGAGTTTTGAAAGAAAAGAAAAATACAAGAAAGACGTCTTGTCAAGGGAATTCTAGAAAGAAAATCTAATGATAGATTTTGTGAAAAACATTTATGGCCAAAAGATATTCTACGAGTGTGGATCGTAGTAGATAGTGATGATAGAATTCTGCAAAAGGGAAGTGTGCAATTGATTTTTATAATTTAAGGTTGGTTTTTCTTTTAATTATTTTCCCCATTGGCTGATCAATGTTTGCAATAAAAAATACTTCTGCTATATCTCAGTTATCACCACTCCGATGTCGTTGGCTACCTGTATGTTAATTTATAAAGTGATCTTTCTACTGCCTTTACTTTATACATTATTTATGTAGGTACCAAAATAAAAAAGTTTATCTTTTAATTGGTGATGGTGCTTTAGAACCGATACAAATGAAACACTGTATTTTCTCAAAACAGCAAATCACTAAGAAATTTCTATTACCATCAATACTTGCAAGTAACCGGCAAATCAATTGATACTCCAAACATATTTAGGCCTATTTAATATAATTTGATTTTCTTAATATTCAGACATATCACTAAAATAAAAATCCAGACGAAGGGTGTTATAAGTACTGTACCAGGGAAGTTTATGTATGTTGGGTTGGTCACACCAAAGTCACCAGTCATCTCTAAAAAAGATGTGATCTGTAGTGAGTAGTTATCATCTGTGCGTGGAACAATATGGCTATGATACAAGTCGTTTAATATAATAACTATGCTAGTCTAGAATTAATTATTATGTATTTCAACTAACACACAGTGGCACACGAAAACACCAATTAACGGTTTAAATACACTACTTATTTTAAACACAAACCAAAATTGTTCATGATTGTTTTTACATTCTTGATAATTAATTACACAGATTATCTATACTTAATTTTGTTATGTAGGACAACGTAAAGTAAAAACGAAACACAGTGGAACACTTAGAAGGCATTGTCTGTCTTTCTTGTTTGTCAAGGTTCACCTACAAAGTGCTATATTGAGTGGATGGAACTAATTAAGTCCCAACAAAGGGCCTAAACGACAAGTTGTTTATTTGAAAACTATTGTTCGAAATTATAAAGTATTTAAACATGAAGGTTTAGAAAAATTAAGTAAGAAGGGGACGATGCTCAAAAACGTTACATATACATATCTCACCTTTTGTTAAATATTAAAGAAAAACTATAATTTACTGTACACAAAGATATGGGAAATCGATAGAAACTAAAATTACATTATTTAAATTTGAAAGTATTTGACAGCATCACATTGAAAAAGTACCGTAACACCATTTATTTAGTTTTTTTTAATGACACTTGCCACAAAAGTATTAAAGTATTCATAGAGGACTAAAACTGCTAATATCCTAACGTGTTAAACTTTCTTAATATGATTATTACAGCTTGGTAGTAACACTCGATTTGTGGCTGCAAGTAATATTACTACAGTCATTTAATTTAATGATATTTAGGGATGATACTATTAATAATTATCTTGACGCATAAGTCAAATATAGTATTTGATAAATGTCTGCTTGAGGGCAGGAAACAAAAATGGGACCGTTGTAAAGATGGAAGTGCCAAAGTACTATATTGAAATATAATTTTCTAAATAATAAAACTATATTTAAACTTTATATACCGTATACTAGAACGAAAGTAGTAAAAGTGAAAGAGGAGTGGTAATGATTTGTCTCGGTATTGAGCTTTCTGCAAGAATGTACCCTCTATGATAGCTAATTAACGCAACTCACATTTCTTATTCACTCTGTACGTTTGCTTATTTCATTATTGCATTCTGCCTTATCCCTTTATTGAAGGAAAGACTAATTATTTTCGTATTCAGACGAATTACCATATATGCTACTAATCAAGATTAAATCAAATAACCCTTCTGATACTATTAGCTAGATGGTAAGACTGATTTCTTAGTGCCCTCATACATCAATATATTTTTTAAATAATAATTTATAGCCATGTTTATATGATCAAATTCTACCAAACAAATAATTAGCATGTTATTTATAATACAGTATTTCAAATAAAATAAAATTATATTACATCAATAAGCAAATAATTAATTGTAATTTGTATGCTCTCATTTGTTGTGAGCTATTATTTTTATTTATTATTTACCACATTCAGGATAAAATAATTACTATCTAACAGTAAAATGTAAACTTGGAGGTTCAAACTTCTCTTCAAAACTTAAATTGCACACGCGTTATTCCGCAACGACACTAGCGTTATTTCGCTTCAATAACTGGAACTAAAGAGTAGCCAGACCTGTTTATCTTAGACTTTGGAGGAGTGTCACAGGGGTGGCTGTGACTGACTAACAGCAATTTGAAAAACGCCTACTGCAAGGTTATGAAACCGTGTTTGTCCATTGACCAGGTAGTAAGACACCATATAAAAAAGTCGGGATTATGTTCACTTAAAGCGGATTACTTATCTGATCCAACCAAAGTTTGGGATGGAAACTTAATTTGTGTGTTCAGTAAAATGGTAAGCGAGACGTGTGTCTTGTAATGTAAAATATGGGCTAAATGCTATTATACCCTGATCCACAAATCACGAAACGTGAGATGAACCTGCCATTATTTTTCTTAAAATATAAAATGGAGTGATTTTATATAATTTAATATATACATACAAGAATATAATTATTGAAATTGCCTGGTTCCTATATCTAGTTCTTGGCTTTACTCATCTTTAAAAAGAGTGAATATTCATTAAAATATAAATAACAGACTTACATAATTCTTTCTTTTGACTGCTTGAACCCACTTATGTAATTTTTCTTCATTCCGTGGCCCACCAAGAAAATGGAACCCACTTATATAGTTTTTATTCATCCCATGGCCTACAGGAAAATTCTTAATATACAATGTCTTTCTTAGTGTTTTTACATAAGAACAACTCTTATTTTCTACTATACGCCTTTTACTTGATTTATTTAAGTTAATTGAAATTAATAAATAAAACAAAGTCTTAACACGCGTATAATAACTATAAGTAACGCTTAACCTTTTGAGCATTGTTCCAGCAATGGCCTTTACTGTCACCACTAGCGCAGTATGTATCAACAAACGGTGCCAATTGGGTAGGCATCTGGTGTTAGTGTATGTTGCGCTAGTAGTGGCAGAATCTTGAATCACTTACATGAAGGAGATTGTAAAACATGTAGCTAATCATAGCTTATTTTTTTATTTTCAGTGACTTACCACCCATTAGGATTGTACGCTTGTGTACTAATTACGCTAATGGTTTTTAAGGATTAGGAAGGCTATATTTTGACCTGTGCCCGCATTTTCATGGAGGGAGAGTGAAACACAATTTTGAAAACTACTCTCAGTACACCCGACCAAGATTCGAAACTCGATCTCCCCGTCATCGGCAGTCAAACCTACTGCGAGAGTAGCGCATTAGAACACAAGGCCCTTGAAGTAGAGCATGGCTAATTGATGTTTACATATGTGAATTTTGATATAGCGAATCAAATAAAAAGCGTCACAATATTATATAAGAGTTGTTGTAATGTGAGATGATCAAACAGACATCAAAACACTAATAAAGAAATAACATTTGATATTTTCCTTGATATGTATGGCGTGGGGAAAAATGAAACTAGTTGGTTCAAATAGGCAAGAGAAATAAAACACATAGTACCGTAGATCTGTTATTATATATCTATCTATCTATCCTGCCTCTCAAATGTGAGGTAAGCCAATAATCATGTCAATAAACCAGTTTTAGGGTATATTTAGTAAACTAAACCAAACTCGGCATAAATTAAATTCCTAAAGGATAAGTCGCGAATTTAAGGGGGGCCCACAGAGAGCCCGTACCACTCTTAGATAGAATTGTTAATTTTGTTTCAGACTAATGGAAGTGCAAGGTAAGGGCTGTAGGTGGCGACCAATGAGGTTGAGAGACCAATGAGATTTTTATTTCGCATCTTATTGCTAGATTGTGGGAGAGTAGGGGTGGACAGTGCGCACTAGGCAGGACATTTGGCTAGAAGAACGCGTGTTAAGGAAAAATATGCCTACCAGCGCATGCAAATGTTTCTCCATTCAATATATCTACGCCCTTTACTATTTCTAAATTCGTGCTTGGTACTAGTCACCGTGGATTATTGGAATTTCATCTTTGCACCTTATATTTTTAACAAACTTATAACTATAGTATGATTTTGGTACCAAGAACAGTAGAAGTTAGTTACTAAAGTTACTAAAACAATGCTAATATATTCATACATAAAGTCATGTCATCTGCAGATGTTACTTTTGATAGATTTTATCAATACCTATCAAACAACACAAATAATATAAGAAAATATTATCAATGTTGGCCGCAAAGAAATATATTTTGATTTTCTCTACTGTTCTTCCAACAAAAATGAGGGTATAGTTAATCTCAGGATTTGTTATTACCTATTTGTTAACCTTTGTCTAGTACCTATGAGCCAAACGATAAATAATAAAAGTACTTCTGTAATTTCACATTAGTAAGGCCTTGCTACTTTTTAGTACCGGTACATGACGCAGTCCTGCTTTGTACGGTAATATTTTGTAACTGCTTTTTGTACCTACCCAACATAATATTATAGGTCTATTAATCTCTGTTGACAAAGTAAAATGACTAACATATTTTTTTAGAGTTTATTTTGTGTTGGACAAAGATTAGACACTAACATTAAAGTTAAAAAAGTGACCTAGCCCACAGGCTGGAAACAGCAATAGATGTAAAAAAAATACCTAATTTAAATTGTTAAATCAACACTTATATACATCCTTACATCTTTCATTTGAACCTAAGTTGAATTTCCATATTGAATAATTTCAGTTAAGTCAGTTTCATGACTTGCTTTAAATAAACCTAATCGTTTACTAAAGGATTGATAGGAATAATAAGTACCCAGTTTTAACCTTTTGAAAACCATTTACGAATACTATCAGCGCCTAATGCCTTTTCACTAGCCCCATCAACATCATCTTGATAAAAATACCCCTACAAAGTTATAAACTTGACATGTCCTGTACATCAGTTGACTCGGATAATTTGCATTCTTAATCATATTACAAACTTTTCTTTAGTTAGTGTATTACGCTCAGACAACATTACTTTGTACAAGAGGCTGTACAATTTCCTGCTAAATATAAATATGTCGGTATAGAGACGAAAAAAAACGTCTTCCCGGTAATTTTGTAGACGAAATTCGTTGTGAGATAGGGCTAGGTTAGTTGGGTCAGACCCAGAGTGATCTAATAAGTAAATCAAGAAAGTGGAATCGGGACTAAATCAAATACAAGTGCTCCTGGCTTAGTGAAGACAATATCTTCAATGCCATTGAAGAAAGAAAGAAAAAAGTTATACATTTTAAAATGGTCGCTAAAGACAGAAAACTATGAATATTTTGGTCTTTAAATTTTATATTGAAATAGTTTTTTTAAGATGTATTTTTACTCGACATCGGTATTTTATAAACAGTATACATATTTGATCGAAACTTTAATGGTGTATGATCATGAACAGGTATGGCGTTTATATTGTCTTTATTATTCATGCTAGACCTTTGAGATCTAGTAGCTTTGACTCCAGTAATACACTTGCGCGTAAAAATTCGTCTGTAAAAGTGGGCGTAAACGTATTTTAGTGAAAAACTAGTGTGCGAGTCATTCTACAATCTTTAGCATATATTGAGGCAAGATTTAATAATGTGTTATTATATTTTGATACAAATTTTATATTTTAAACATGGCTTACTACAATAAAGCCCTCGGGTGTTGCAGCTGTCGTTCTGAAAAAGTGTTGCATTGATTGATCATGACCCACTAATTTATGTACAAGGGTGTTGGCTTTTTTATTTTACTTTTAAGCTTATTTAAATTCAATTTATTTCTCAAAGACTTATTTAGATAACATATTATGGTTATTATATGATAGCCCCTAGTTTTAATTCCTCGATTATGATACATACGGTAATGAAATTCTACCTTACTACTGTTTTTTTTCATTATGTAACTTAGCAGCC
This sequence comes from Timema poppense, assembly GCA_902141375.1. Taxonomy (NCBI): domain Eukaryota; kingdom Metazoa; phylum Arthropoda; class Insecta; order Phasmatodea; family Timematidae; genus Timema; species Timema poppense. Next base: position 1,393 of record CABFOV010011848.1, on the reverse strand, counting down.
TATAATGCTTACGGGCTCTTTTAGACCTTTAAACTTTAGCTCTGCCTCTTCTGCCTTTTTGTTACTTCAATACAAAAGGCCAATTATAGACATTTTAACTTCGCATTTTTACTCTTTTTGTATTTAATGCTTATATTTGTGTAATATCTATCTGACACTTTTTTTTATGTATAATATGTATTCAAATATGCATTATTAAGTTGTATTATTTGATAATTTTAACTTTTATATTGTATGTGCACTGCATTATTTCCTTTTGATAAACACTGATGTTCATGCATGTCCCTACCTTAACCTCTACGAGTAACATATGAGTCACACATACTCATGTGGCTCGATCTACAGGGCTTGTTGAGTATTCACACAAACAACGCACGATCTCGGCTAGATCTCACATGTCCCTACATCAAGTCACGTAACCTGTGACCACCACTATTGATGAATATTATCAATATCTAATAAATAGTACTGATAATAGGTCTAATTGATGGTAAACTACTATCATTGATGACTGCAGATAATATGCTTGTATCTTTTAAAAGGTTGCTATCAAAGTTGGATTGATATTCTAAAGGCCTAGATAATGCTACCTATTTTCATTATTGGATTTAAACCACAATAATACTCGTTTTATAACTTGAGGCAGGGGAAGTTACGTGCCGTGAATATGGTCGCCTAGTTGTAACTACATTTGGTAGAACTGAACAAAATGGCCCTGACTCGGGGTGTTATTCAGATAGGGCTACAGGATGAGGAGTGTTCCTCATGGTTAGTGTTTCTAGTGTCACATCAGGACACGAAGCACTTACAGTATTTAAAATGAATATTAAAAGAGGGAACGCTGTTCCTAAGGAATGTAGTCTAGTTTATTGTAGCATGCGTGGGGCACAATTTCCCTGGGGGGCGGGTCACGGGAACATTACCCACAGAGCTCAACGCAAGCCACTACCAATCAGAATACACCTTAGAAACACTTATTTTCAGTAGAAAACATCTGAGAAATTATTCCAAGGCTGAATTGCTTGACTTTCCTAAAACACGACTTGTGGACTTTTTTCGTTCGCTAGCTTTCTTCTTTAGAAAGTTACCCGAGACCCCCCTCGGCTGCTCCAAGGCGGTACACTCGCATTAGACTGGCTTGCATCTGACGTCTGTTTGTTGTAAATGTCTAAGGAAACAATGTCCTGGTTTCAGACCTCGTCGACCACCACCACCACCACGATGACCACGCACCAGAAGCTCTACGGGAAGGATATCAGTGAATATGACAACGTGGACGTGGAACAACTCCTGGCGCAGCTCACGCCCGAGGAGATAACCATGTTGGCGAAGGAGGTTGACCCAGATGTGAGTACTTGCACTATACTCTGACACAACTAACCAGGCCCTAACC
>CABFOV010011847.1:0-12733 GCA_902141375.1 Timema poppense | reverse complement strand
AAGTAGGCCTAACTAAGTAATTTTTGAATTCAAAATATTATGCTTTGTTTATGAGGTGAAAGATTCGATCATCGAATCCTGTGAAACACCGAATCTTCGAATCTCGAATACTTGTCAGGATTCGGTGGATTCGAGGATTCGAAGATTTGAGTGGTCCATCTCTAATCAATGGTGATTTTGGGGAAATAGTAGCTTTTTTAAGGTCAATTTTTATTCACTATTTATAAAAATGAGTGTCATTCATCTTTTAAGACCATGTTTTAATATACTTTCTAACGTTTTAAAATTATGAATATACAATACTCGAACTCTGGAGCTTTTAGAAATACTTGATTCTAATGAAAAAACTCAAGCTCGCAGACCCCTAATTAGAATAGTTTTTAATTAAAAAATAATTTAATTCTTTCAAACTAATATCATAAGACTTGACATTATTAAACATAATATAAATAATAAAGTACTATAACAACATCACTATAATTATAAACATAATAATACAGATAGGTTGTGTGAATAGCATTTTTCATCGAATCAAATAGCAACAGTTTGGACAAAAATATGGAATAAAACAAACCGAATAATTAATTTTACTTCACCTTTGAAGGAATCTATTTTAATTGGTCAATTTCCTTTGAAAATTATGTTTTATATCTTAACTATTGACGAGGACGCTCTTCAGTGGCCGCATGGTCTAATGCGCTACTCTCCTGTTAGGCTAGACTACTGAAGACAGGGAGATGGAGGTTCGATCCTGGTTGGATGCACTGAGGTGATTTTTCCTAATTGGTTCTCCACTCTCCTTACATGCAAATGTGGGTGCACATTCTCTCAATTTAACCCTCCTAAATCCTAAACCATTAGTGTAATTAGTACATAGGAATATAACCCGAACAGGTAGTAAGACGCTGGTCGAAAAACAAACAAAACAATATTGGCATAGTGAAAAAACATAAAAAGCCTACACCCATTTTGTACCCTTAAACGTTTTCTAGGTTTGAAACCCCTTAAAGGTTCTCCTTTTAACCTCTACTTGGTGGTTGTTTGCTAAACAACACTCAGGTTGATCTGATAATCACTCATAAATAGTTGATCTTGACAAGTTACTTACTCCTTGCCCTCTTATTTCTAAGCCCCAAAATTGGGATTGTAGAATATATCTGTCATTCTCTAAATAATTCAAGCTCTCCTAAGGCCACACTAGGTCTCAAGGCTCCACCACCATGTCAGACCTGAGCATTGAGCACCAACAGGCGGTTTTCCTGATAGTTTATATCATTTTAAAATGTTGTAGAAAGGAGAGGAAAACCACGTTGTTAAACTAGCCCCAGCTCTGAGTAAAGAAATATTGTTTCCAACTTGACTTGAGTGGTAGAATGTAAATTGATGCGATGCACACAGTTGTTTTGATAATAAAAATGTAGCTACACTTAAATAATTGGGGGGGAAACACAACACAGTTTCTTATGTAGGCACAATTTTTTAAAATCAAAATACCTCAGTGGAAAATAGTAAACGTTAAAGCAGACCTGGCTATGGATATAGCTCCGAAACGATCATTCGCTCGATAAATATGCTTAGGAACATTTTTATAGAGACTTTGATTTTGTTTAGTTATGGTAATAACTATTTTGATTGTTAAACTAGCTTAAAAGGATATATTTAAAGAAAATTTTATTTTAGCATGTTTTGTTGTTGTTGTTGTTGTGGTGGTGAACGCAGATAGACCTGCCATGAGGTGGAAAAATTAGTATGCTAATAAGACCCCCAAAATAAAGTAATGAAAACATGGATATATTTAAAGAAAATTTTATTTTAGCATGTTTTGTTGTTATTGTTGTTGTTGTGGTGAACACAGATAGACCTGCCATGAGGTGGAAAAATTAGTATGCTAATTAGACCCCCAAAATAAAGTAATGAAAACATTTTCCAGCTTTCTGGGCTTTTTTTCCAATTAAAAATACTTGACGCCAGGCCAATAAGTCAAGAAGTGTATGCTCTAAACTATTCAAAGATCATCTTTGGCTCTTATATGCATTAGTGATGATATGAACTCTGAGAACGTTACTAAAGACTTTGCTGCAGCGAGAATAAAATAAAACCTTTTTAAGCAAATGATATAAATAGTCTAGACATAGATTAAATTATTTTTTCAAATATCATTGTAAAGTTTTAGTTGCATTATTTTTTTTTCACAATCTTTTTTTCCTTCTTTTTCAAGGGAGTTTTTTTTTCAGTCCCTAAAAAAGTTGTAGGCCCTATGCACTGTGCCTAGTGGGAAATCCGGCACTGCACTGCACCAACGTAGCCTTAACATAAATACGGTACATTTATCTGACAACATGTAGTACTCTTTAGTAGCTGTGATATGTTGAAGTATGTCATATTTGATGAGGATATGTTCAAAGGTTATTATGGGTGTCAAATTCAAAGTTGAAATCTAAGGAGATTTGACCTTCGACACTTTGAAGCTTGGAACACCATTATTAAATAAATATAATACTTGATAAAGTTTTTAAATTTATTCTTAGAAACAAAACTAAAAGTTTCAACAGTTTATAATTTCAAAGTAGTAAAGAGTTTTTACTCGTTGTTTTTAGAAAGAACTCGTGTGAAGCTAGAAGAACTCAAGAAAAACAATCATCTGCATGTGGAACAGAGCGGCTTGGAGCAGAGAGCTGCGGTGCTCAGGTCTGCTTTAGCGGTAAGATATTTCACATTTACTCTCTAATTAGAGCAGCGATTTTTAGCCATTTAAACTCATGGCACACTAGACAAGGCACTAAATGGTCGAGCTATGGAGATTTTATCATTAAAATAATTAGTTTTAAGATTGTGTTTAAACGTTCAGTAGCTAAAAGTCTAATAATTGTGTTAGGCTAAACATGGATTTAAAATTTTAATCTTGTTTTAATAATCCTCCAAATTATTGTGGCACATCTGTTGAAAAACATTGGATCATAGTATCACATTGTTTTAATGATTGGATTGACCTACAGTTAACAGGACCTATTTTCCCACATTTTGTTTAATTTAGATATCTAGAAGGCTAATGGTACATTGTCATATCAATACTATGAATAAAATCATTGTACCAATCCTCAACAAAACACCCAAAAGTTACACACTTGGGGGAAACAGGACTTATACTGTAATTTCCTGTCAAGTTTGAGAGGCCATCCTTAAGTGTCAAGAAATAAATGTATAACTGTCTACGGACGAAGACTATAAAGATCATTCTGATGTCAACAGTTCTTTGATGCATTCAGATTAACTTGCAAAGAGTGAACATTTGTCATTTAAATGAGCAACATAATCTTTGAGCTAAATATCGGAGGCCAATGTACGTTTATAATTTTCTAGATGTTGGTTGCAGGTTCAGGCAGCCGACTCCAAAGAGCTTCTTAAAAATGAAGCAAATACTCGATTCAAGATCCAGCGAATTCAAGATTTCATCAAGGCTATGCAAAGTGAGCAAGGTTAACAACCTCTCAAGGGGTAGTTTATAAACTGCTAATGCCTTGTCAAAATAGTTGAAAAAACCCTGCCTTACCCTCCCACACACATTCTCAGACAAACATGTATATAAAAAAACTTGACAAAGAGTTAGATTTGTTGTTTTTGAATCTAGTTCATTGTTCTTGTGGATGAAAAAATAATTACTTAGGGAAGTAATATAAACAATATATCATTAAGATAGAAAATCTCTTTTTATATTTTATTTTTTATAAAATATTTACAAATTATATGATATTGGCTGTTTATTCATGAATAAATGATGCTATTCATTTCTTAGTCTATCGTGCCACATAATTATTTTGGTGGAAGTGTCCTAAAGATCTCTCTTTATCTATAAAGTAGTGGGGAGATTCTGGTAATGCTGGTGTAGAAAGTTTAGAAACAAAATACTAGGCATGTTTTCACAATTAAAATTGTATCAGGTGTTTATGAGCAAAGCTTTTTTGTGCTTATGGGGCCTGTTTCATAAAGCATTTACTAGAGAATTTGACTTGTAACTTGTAAAAGGTGATAGAATTATGTTTCATAAAGCTACAAGAATTGGATTGACCCGAAAATAGGCCACACTTTTTACCCAAATCACTCTTTATAAAACATTAGTACGGCATATAATTGCACCCTTAGAGAGTATCCAACAAATATGACTGCATTTAATATTGAAATAGTATATATTCATTGCAACAGAATTAACTGCTTAGCTTAAAAACATAATTTAACTCTTTTAATAAAAATTTAGCTTAGAGTCAAAATGGCCGACAGCTGATACTACTTATTACACATGTTTTAAGAGAGTTTTGTCTGCTGTCTGTTAATACTATAATTCTATTATGTTTAAAAATGAGGTGGCCCACTGGCTAAATACTTTTATTATAATGAAAATTGATAAAACTAAAGAAAAAGGGAAATTAAACTAACAAGAGTAAATTTGATGAAGAAAACTGACCAAGGGAAAGAGGAAAAATGTGTGAAGAATCCAGTGCACAAAATAAGGTGACTTCTTCTTCATCAAATTTACTCTTATTAGTTTAGGTAATTTCCCTTCTTTAATTCTATCAATTTCCATTATTATAATGTTATTCTAGTATGATAGACTTTAGTTTCTTTGTTTACTAAGTATGGAATATTATAGATTGATCTTTTATTGTGATACTTCGCTTTTAAGAAGATAATTAAATAAATATCTTCAAATGGTTTTTTTACCATGTAAATATGAATATTAAATTCCAACTTTGGCTAAAAAACTATTTAATTAAAAGAAAACACTGTAAACTGTACATCCTTCTGATTGAAAGAATTATCCCTTAAGGTTTAATGGCCCACTTACCTCGTCTTTGAGCTCAGAATAAAGGTTAAATAAATAATAAATAACACATTATAGATAATGATTAGTAAATGTTTTAAGGCCAGTTTCATAGTCAGATTTAGTACTATTAAAGTTCTGCGCTGTACTAAACCTACCTAAACCTAAACGTGAATGGAATGGGCCAGTTTCACATATGAAACTGGATCAAGCTATCTTGTCTAGGTAGGTGTTGTATTTAGTATAGGGCCGCACTTGAGGCATACTGAGTCCGACTATGAAACTGGCCCAGTCCATTCTGGCCTAGGTAGGTGTCATCTTGTATTTAGTATAGCGCCAAACTTGCAGCGTATTAAAGGTGGGATTCCCTCGGTGCTTCTTGCGTCCACAATCAGCGACCCGACTGGTTTCCATAGTTTGTTATGTTTGGTATGTTTTGAGGCGACTGGCAACCAGAGTGCGCATCCAGCGTCTCTACATTGGGTCTGCATTTCTCCGAGAACAGTGTGGACGAAGACGCACCACCTAGCAAACGTGTGTTTCAGTAGGGTTGTATTTAGTTTTATTAGGCTGGTTTTGAAAATGATCCAAGTTTCCTCCATAGAAGAGGACAAAAATTTAATTGAAGTGTTGGCAAAGCACCCCTCAATTTTTAACACATACTTGGGCCAAAATGTAAGAAGTGATCAATTACTCTGACTTATTTTTTTAGTTCAGGCTAACACTATTCCAAAATAACAACATTAAATAAAACACAATTGAAAAGCTCTGATAACTGAGGAATGATCTGTACTACACCAAGGGAATCCTACCTATAGTCTGACTATNCAATTGAAAAGCTCTGATAACTGAGGAATGATCTGTACTACACCAAGGGAATCCTACCTATAGTCTGACTATAAAACTGGCTCTAAGACACAAATAATAGGGTGTGCAATGCTTCGAAAGCTTCTACTTTACTTTGAGTACTAATTTGCTTAGACTTCGATTCAAAAGTATAATCCAGATTCCAGATTTGACCATTATGAACCTCTAAAAAAAAAATTACATTGTGTGATAATTTATAAGTTTTAGACAAAACATATGTAATTTATTTTGTAAATTATATTTTAATACCTACATTTAAGACAAAACATAGTATTTTTATCTGACACTACATTTTTAAAACATTTGACCTTTGATTTGTCTTCAGGCTTATCTAATATTATTCAATTTGAATTTGATTTGAATTGAAAAAGTTCTTTGCACACCCCTAATACATAATTGAAAATCTTTGCAATAATACATTTAAATACTATGGAGATTTAGAAAATTAAAGGAAATAGGGTGTATTGGATTACTTTCAAAGTGAAGTGGTACATCCTATATCAAGGGCGGCTTATTTTTGGGTCAATATGGTAAACACTTGTGAAATTTTGCAATTTTCAATTTTTTTTTACAACTATGAATTAATTTAATGGCTTGGTTTTATAAACCTACAGTTGATCAACTATGTTACCAAAAACCAAAGTTTTATATGTGGGGCAATAAAATTGTTTTTATTGACCCATATTATATTGAAAAAAAAAACTCAAGTTACAAAAAAATAAAACTAAGACTTGCCAAATAAACATATTTTGGTTCTTCCCTCATTATTTTTTCCATCTTAAGAATTAAAACTGAACTAGTGTTTCACCAATGAATGCAGTAAAGAATTGAAGTACAAATACATTGCAGTTATTGGAGGCTCTAGTTATTTATATATTTAAATTGTTATAGTATTGAAGAACTGAGATGGAAGATTATAAATAACATTTTTATAGTTTTTATTAAAATGTTGGATGCCAATACTAGATCAACATGAATGTCTTTATAAAATTTTGTCAACTAGATAGTGTTGATGTGATTTTACTATCTTTGATATTACTGAGCTTTACCTTTGGGGCTGTTTATATAGTAAATATGTTGCTCTGTGTAATTTATGGGTGATTTTGGTTATTTTCGCTTTTATCCCCAGTGTTATACATTTTTTACTACATCAATGTGTTACTTTTATGTATTGTTAGTATTTATATCTGTTTAATATAAATTTAGGATGTTCAAAAACTAGGTGATTAGGAAGATATTTGATCCAAAAAAAGATGAGGATACTGGGCAGTGGAAGAATGTAACATCATTATGGGTTACATACCCTGTACTCATCACAATATATTGTTAGGATAACAAATTTTTGTAGATTACGGTGGGAAGGACATGCGGTGCGAATGATAAATTCTAGAATCTTGTTCAGAGTACTGACGGACAAAACCAATGGGAAGAGACTATTGGGAAGACCTAGACATAGATGGGAGGATAAAGAGATGGACTGGATAGAACTAGGTGGCAATGAACTTACAAGTTATTAATGCCATAGGTTAAGTTGGTAATATAACAAAGGATATTTGCAATAGATCTTGGGTGTTTGGTATTTAACGTTCACTTTCTGAACCGGCTGATTATATCAGCACACAACTAACTAACTAACTAACTAACTTAAATATGAAACAGACACAACATCCAGCCCCCGGCTGTTAATTCATCACTGGAAGGAGAAACCCACATTTTATTAATGGTACATTTTTTGGCCATGCCAGGAATTAAACCTGGGAGCTTTAGCTGATAAGGGGAATGTATTAAGGCCTCTCCCAGAAGAGTGCACGTGAGTCAGTTGATGAAAGCTGCTACTTTGAACCTGTAAGGAAACACAGTGTCTTGTTAGTATTCTACAGTGATCCAACTAGAAGTTATCATGTTAACTCTTGCAAAGAAATAGAACATAGCAGAGCATGGCTGGGGTTTTTTATCGACTTTCATGATACTTTTTAAGATGATGTTCTGTTTAAAGCTAGTTTTGTATGTAAGTATGATCTATTAATGAGTTGTTTGATCATTTTCACTGTGCTACACAAGACTAAGAATATATTGGGCCCATGGTGGCCAAAAAAAAGAGCTCTACATCAAAACTAACGAGAAGACCATCCAACTGTAGATAAGATGGTACAATTGGCGACTCACTCTTTCAAGAGACCCGAATAACACCTCAAGGGAAGCTTCGCACTAGAGACGTCAGGGTAGGCCAAGGATAACTTGGCGGAGGACTGCCAATGAAGAAAGCAGAAAACTTGGGAAGTCATGGGACAGACTCCAAAGTTTGTCAGAGAATAGACTTGAATTAGGGAGCTTTGTTGAGGCTCACATTCCACATAAAAAGTTAGAGGAATTTACATTTACATGAGAAGTTACAGTGAATTTCTGGTCAATCCGATTGTTTTTTATCTAACTACAATAACTACTATAGTACTAGTCCAGCTTATTTTCTTCAGTATTGTTTTGCATCAGACACGGCTACGTTTGTCTCTATCACCTGCAACTTGAAACACGCCTGATCTAGCTCATTTACACTTGTCTAAAAGACAAAAAGACCTTACAAGTAGCTTCAGCTCTTATGAGCTGGCTCATGTACACTCATCTAGTTCTAGTTTTCCAAATCTCATGAATCTTCACTCATACCTTTAGGATACTCGATGATTTTGAGCTATTTTTTGACTAAAATTTCTTGTAAACAAAATTAACCAATTTTTTGAAGGCAATTAAAGTGATGAAAATCGTTTTTTAATGAATATCGGTTTCCCAAAATGTCAATTTTCCAGAAAATGGTTGGATCTCAGAATCTTGTTTTAAGATTCTTTTCTGTCTTTACCTTGCAGGTCCACACTTAGATCATTTCAACCTTGGTATCAAGAAATAATACAAAATATTTTAGAAATTCAGTATCCTGGGATAATGGTAGTATATCATATCAATTTCTTAGAGAAAATATTTAATTTGTGGAAGCAGTGCTTTGAATTTCTGTAGCACTAGGCTGTTATTTAGCCGACAAAAATCCATTTGAAGACATAGTTCATACTCACAGACCAACTCTTCAGTAAAAACTCTGAACAATCTCCATTTTTAGTGACTGGGTGCTGTTAATAATTCTTAAAACTACACTCATGACAACCTCCATCATAAATAATTGCACAAAGCGGTTTAAATTTAAATAGACACTGAAACTCCAGAAATGATGCAAATTCTAAGTATTTTTGACATAATGAAAGAAATCCTGTCAATTCACAAACACTATCAATGGTCATGCTGGTTAATTTTTTAATTTTGGTTTAAAATAGGAGGGATAGCCAGCACACTTACCTTGCTGGCTATCCCTCCTATTTTAAACCATGATTTAGCCTAGTGCTCTATACCACATAACCTTAATTTTTTAATTTGAAATTTTTTTTTCAACATAACAATTATTGAATTTAACCAAATATCTGCTCTTGTAGTTCTGGTCATTATTATGGATTTTATTATATTTGGAAGAAGATATAGGAAAGGTGTATAGAAACATATAAAAGGGACAGACACAATATGGTTTTTACAATGAAAAGAACACAGTTCACACTTTACATTGCTGCCATTGGTTTCCTCTTTTAGGAAGTTGTTTTGTGTGTTTCACACTCCTCCCTGATGAGTTTCTATATAATGTATATAGGTCAGGGGATTGGGCACCGACGATCGATTTTCTCAAAGACGCAACTCTTTACCTTTTTTTCCAGTGGCAGTATTATAAAGTGTGAACTGTGGTGTTCTTTTCATTGTAAAAACCATATTATGTTGATCCCCTTTTATATGTTTCTATCCATATTTCCTATACCTTCTTCCAAATATAATACAATTACCTCATAAATCAAAAAGAGGTTTTCCTTATAGAGGTATATCATGGATTTTATAAAATCTTATTTACTTGAAAAATCATTGAAGTTCATTTTCCCCAAAATGTTGAGTGGTGACAACCATCTGTAAACTGTCGGAAAATGCAAGGATTCTCTATCTGCCTTAGTTTGATTCAATATTGTGGCTAAAAGCCCAAATAGTTGTGCCGCAATGCAAAGCTTATGATTGGACATAGTCACGGAATCCTTACAGAAACTTCAATCTTTCACGAATTCAGCATAGGTGAAAGGTATTTATTTATCTTCTTATCCAAAACATGTAAAACTCCTAATGAAGCTACAGTAGCAGCAAACAAAAGTCAAAGATTACCTGTAAAAAGGAACAGGTTCTATAGTATCAACATTTCAAAACAAAGGCAAGATTCGAACAACCGTTTCTGATGTATAAATATTTTAAATCATGCAATTTTTTTAAATCGTTTTATGTTTGACACAATAAGTATTAATAATTTGACCTACAATCCGTTCACGATAGGTTTTTACCTGTATGACCATTCGAAAATCATATGTTTAGGTTTTGGGTTGCCAACACTTGTTTTGTTATAAATGTAAAGATCTTTAATTACCTGTTATATATTACATTTAAAATAACATTAACTTAAGTTTTCTCATATTATTTAATTTGTTTAAATAATTTCTTTTTATCCAACTCAAAACAATATTTTAAACATAATTAAAAGTACTTATTCTTCATTTTGGAATGTTATCTATAATGTGTAATATAGTGCACACATCAATACCTTTTAATAAAGGCATCGTATTTATTTGGATAAGAGAAAATTCTTGTCATTTTTTTACATACAATAAATGATTTTATGATTATTTTATCTTATTTTGAAATTTTTAACTGAATAAAATATTTTAATGAACTGCGTGTCTGCATCATTGTAAAAAACTTGTTTACCGTTATGTTCAATCATATGGTGTAGATTCGTCAGCCGCCATTTTGAAGCTATGTTCGTTATAAGTTTTTGTGAAAGTGGTGTGAATTTTTGTTTGCTTAAGTGGAATAAAACGATAAATAAACTTTGTGTGCGTCCTCAAATATATAAATAATATTGGCCTAAATTCTGTGGTTAACTATCACATTAATATATTACCTTCTGTTTTCATTTTTTGTGATATATTAGGGATTACTTCTATTAACATTTCGAGCTGTCATCCAGGTAAACTTAGGTCGTGAATGAATTATAAGAGTCTCATAGAGAAAACCACTTATATATTTCACCCAGTCAAGATACAAACCCTCAACCGCATTGTTGATTCTGGCAAAGAGCAGTGCAATGCGAATAATGCACATAAACTATGGAACGGGTCTCATTGTCTTATCAATTTTTTAAAAAATATTTAAAGCATCAGTTTAATGAACTATTTTCCATACAGTTAAGCCATATTGAGAAAGTTTGTGCCGACAACTCGTGACATCACTAGATGTATCATGGGAACTCAGGTTTTATAGTAAAAATGCATGTAGTCAGACTTATTTTGTTTTCTTCAAACAAGGCCATGTTGTTAGGTTGGAGGGTTGGTGAAAAGAAGTCATAAAAAGGATTTTGCAAAAATTGTCACATTTATAAGGTGTAGTCTATACATAAGTTAGTCATAAAGCCTATCTTTAGGAGCCATTACTAGAATTTCTTAAGATTATTATTTCAAAATCTCGTATCTTTTATTCTGTGAAGCAGGACTGAAGTATTGTTTTTTTAAACTTTTAGTTTTATCAATTGAATACCATATTTAAGTAGTTATGTGACAAATTGAGATGGGTCATATCCACATGAAAATAATCTTCATTTTATTTACAGTTCATGGAACTGAACATACTTTTGATTGTAACAATGACGAAATGTTACAATTTTTTTCTTTTGTTAAAAATTAAAATACATTCAGTAAATGGTAAATAAAAAATATGAGGTTGGTTGTTCAGCTTTTCATACATACTATTGGTCTGAATATAGGCAATTTGATAGCTCTAAAACAGATTTTAAGTCAAAATTTGAATATTTTTTTTATCTGGTTAAGTAAAACTCACATTACATCTATTGATCAATGCTTAGCTATATTTGTGGGCAAAGGTACACATAAGAAGGATAGAAACACATAAAATGAATCGAACAAACATTATAGCGTTTACAAAGAGCACAGTTTACACTTTACATTGCTGCAACTGGACAAAAGGTAATGGCTATCCCTTGAATAAAATTGATTGTCACTGTCCCTGGTTAAAAAAGCTTGAATCCTGAAGTCTTGAATACAGGTATTCTAGAATCTCATCCTTAATAACCCTATATAATGTTTTTAAGTGATTGTCACATTGAATTTTTAATACTATTTTTACAATTACTAATCAGTGAAGGTTTAGTATTAGAGATTGCTGCAGTAGAACAGCGTTTATTTGCGTTATGGAAAACTCGGAATTTTAAAATATTTCTTCCAGACCTGAAAATGTTTTGGAATGTATCATTTTTACAATCTTTTCCTGTAATGTTTCAGGTTATCCTGGCAATTCTTGTTTGCCTCTTTTTTTTAAACATGTCAATAAATCAGTAGATGAGATTTTCAAGGTATCTGAGTAAATTCAAAAGATGTCTGAATCTCTTTAAATTTGTTATCAAGCTACTGAATTATTCACTATATAAAACTAAGTTGTATTATTGTCATTTTCATAAATCTTATTATTGTTTTATAATTTACACATTATGAAGAGTGAGAGCTGTGGATATTTAACGAGCACTTTCTGAACCAACAAAACTTGTTAACTAATATCTAGAACAGACACAACATCCAGCCGTTACATCATCACTGTGAAAGGGGAAACCCACATATCAACAATGATTATTTGCAAGTGAATGAGTTTTTGTTAAGTTTTAATTATTTAAATGAATTGTTGCATCTTTGAATACATTAAAAAAGAATAAATGGTTTGGAAAGATGCAGGCGTAGGGCATTTAATAAAATAAAATATGAAATGATGTATATTTTGCCATGGGTGGTCACATGGCCCAACATGTCACTCGGATTGTCAATGACCAGTAAAACAGCAACACCCAGCTTGACTTCTACATCTTCCTGAGCCTATGCAACTCGAGATGATTACATATAGCTCATTTATATGTGCAATATCAAA
>CABFOV010011846.1:0-12734 GCA_902141375.1 Timema poppense | reverse complement strand
CATTACACATTAGCGTAAGTGCGTATAACCCGAACGGGTAGTAAGACGCGGTGCTAATAATAATAATAATAATAAAATTATTTTTTGTCACAAAACTGAACTCAACTGATACCTTTCATCTTCCCTTCCCCCTCCCAAACCCCGCCCCAACCCTAACTCTCCGCAACTACTATTTCCCGTTAAAATGCCCTCCCTATATTATGAGAACAGCCGTTTACATTTTAAAATTCAGATAAGCTCAGCTTACATGCAAAGTTTGAACTTTTTTGAAACAAATATTTTTAACGAGGCGTATAAAATATTCTTGCCATGAAATTAACATTCGATAACATGACATTGTAGTTTAAAGAAAGCGCTTTAAAACTCACACACAGATAAAGTTCCAATATAAAAACCTAATCAGTCATCTGCATTACGTTCGCTCCATCTGAGTAGGTTTATATACCAATCTCTGCAAACATGGATATCATACTCACTCTGGTGGCTGAATGGTCTAAGGCGCTACTCTCAAGTAGACTAGACTGTCAATGACGGGGTTATTGAGGTTCAAATCTCGGTTAAATTTATTGAGGGTGGTTTAAAAAAAGTTTTCCCTCTATCTCTACGCAAATGTGGGTACACTTCCTATAAATATAGCCTCCATTATTCCTAAAATCACCCGCGTAATTAGTATATATGCTTACAACCTGAATGGGTAGTATTACGTGGTGTTATAAAAAATAAGAGAGTGGCGTACAAAGAATATAAATATAAGATATCTTAAATCACTGAAAGATATGACAATCGTACGGAGCGATTTATTTCCTAGTGGTTTGGGACAGTTGGGGGAAATATGGTTTAATACTTACTAGCATATATATAGTTATTAACTTCGTGTAAAGTCCGCATCAGTGAGCACATGGTCTAAGGCGTCTGTCTAGTGTAGCCTAAGACAATGAGGTTGGGGTCTGAATCTCGGTTGAGTGTACTTATGTGATTATTCGTGGATTGCTTCTCTCTCATCTTACATTCAAATGCGGGTACATTTAATCTAATTTATACAATCCCTGGCCATACACTCCTTCAATGTACCCTTCGTTTATTCTGAAAGGTCTTACCTCACATGGTTCCACTATGGTGAAGCTTATAGTAGACAATCATAGTGCGATTGGTCCGATAGCTTAGCTAAGTCGGTAGTGTGTCTGTCTACCGAGCCAAGATTCCCGAGTTCGATTCCACAGTATATCCGAAAAATCATTTATCATCGGTGAAATGTGGGTTTCCCCTTTAACAATGATGAACTAACGGCCGAAGGCGGGAGTTATGTCTGTTCTGGATTTAAATTGGTTTATACGTCGTGTGCTGATATAACCAGTAGGTCCAGAACGTGCAAATTAAATACCTCAGATAAAAATAAAGAGATAATAAAAGTATTTTCAGGGAAAACGGAGTGCAGATATGCTGACAGCCCGGAGTAAGAGGTGCAGCACGAAATATTAAAAAAATAAACACGAAACTTATGGTTTAATACCCTTTTCTTATAGTGACTTAAAATACCAAAATTGATCAAAATAAACCGATTGAAAGGTAAATAAACATTTTATACATGATACATTCACAGTAATAATTGCAATTAACTGTACCAACTTGTGTTAGGCGGATAAATCACACGTGGAAATTATACTGTAGTTTACAAATAAAAACACACGGGTAAGATATTTTCTAATATTTGTTAGCACCGCGTCCTACTGCCCATCCGGGTTATAGCCTTTGCACTAATTAAACTAATCTGTTAGGGATTAGGAAGGTTGAATTTAGAGGAAGTTTACCCACATTTGCGTGGAGAGAGAGTGGGCAACCATTTTAAAAAAACACGCTCAGTCCACCCGACCAGCAATGAAACCTGATCTCCCCGGTGGTCTAGTCAACTGTGAGCGTAGTGCTTTGAACCATGCGGCCACCGAAGTGGGTGGTAGGATATCGATTTGCTTACTGGGAAGTGATTAATTTCTGGGTCGGGTTTTACTTTCGGTCTTCTCGGTAGGGATGAATAAAATAGTCATGGCCCAAAACATGTCCATGTTTGTCTTTCATCTTCTATCGATATCAGACGGTTTCCGGAGTATACACCTTAAACTACTCTAACTAGATACAGAGGACTAAGGTAGAGTTTAAAGTAAATGTGTCCACGGTAAAATAAAAAGAGAGTGGGAAAACATTTGGGAAAAACTACGTTCAGTACATCCTGCCGGGATTCGAGCCCCGACCTCTCTTTTATCGGTAAGTCAAACTATACGAGCTTGACATATAGACCGTGTGCGGGTTAGACCAGATAAGAGTGAATTAAGGCGGCAGAGTATACCACGTGAGAAAAGATCAGTGTTTTTGCAGTTTTTATAAAAACACTTTTTTAGCCAAATTAATAAAGTATTGATCTAGTACTAACATAGTATAATTTTCTTCACATGGTGATATCAACAATTGTTGAATATCTGTCATAAGCATAACAACATTAGATGACAAACTTTTTAAATGAAGATGAAAAGTTGTCATTAAATTTCAGAACACCATTAAAAGATATTCAATAAATTTTGAGGTGAGCATGTGAAGAAAATTAAACAGCAGTATTTTAAATTATTTTGATCAAAAAAACTTTGATATAAAAACTAAAAGAACACTGCCCTAACTCGCGTTCCCTACGTCCCCAGCTTAAGACACGTCATTAAATTAAGGTGATTCGTTTAAATGGCCTGATCTTCCAATGAAGGTGATTGAGATGCGCGGTTTGTCTGTGACTTGACGAATGGTCACTATCCACACTGGAATGTAGTGACAGCCGCTTTCACACACCATCAACTACAGTAACACTGAACCGCATGTGTTATAGCTTGCTAGTGATGGGGAGGTTTGGGCTTGAATCCCGGCTGGGTGTATTGAGGGCGGATTATTGTGAATGTTCTCTCCTATTTCTATGAAAATATAGTGACTTTTTCTAAGATGTACCCTCCTCGTCACTATCCTAATGACGTAGTTAAATGTTGATATCCCGGACGGGCAGTAAGACGTTGCGCAAAGAAAACAAAAGATTGGTTATTTGTGTATTTAATATTTATAGGAGCCGGTGCTTCTAACTTTTGACACGGAGGTTGGCACATAGAGAGGTGTATTGTACAGGATGAAAAGGGTGAACGCTAAGGTAATGTGCCAGCATTTATGTAAGGTTAAAATGAGGTTAACTGGTGGTAAAAAAAACACCCCAGTGCATGTGCCTGAATATCAAACTCTGACCTCTTAGGTCAGAAGCAAACACGCAAGGCTACACACTAGTCTACCTGACCAATGTTATATTGATCCCCTTGATCCGGGGCTGAAATATGAGCCCTATCTGAAGACACCCACACCCCCCTATTTAACAACCTAACCTAAAACAACTTCCGACACACCCGACACTAGCGCCAGAAATGTCAACATACCACAAGTAGAATTGGCCAGAATATTATCTATAGTATACCCTGAACAGAGTCCAAACCGGAGCCCTCGGGACACATTGGTCGGCACTCCTTACCACTGAGCTATGAGGGCGGGCATACAATAGCAACAGTGACCATACTCTACTCGTGGAATCGAACTGAGAACTTTGGAAACATTTCCTCCTACACGTGTCGCTGATACGACTATAGGGAGACCAAATTGGCTACTAGATTCTGGCTTGATAATATGTCTGAGATTATGGAGGGGGCCAGTCGATCCAGAGGGGGGGATGATTGAAGTGCCCCCTTCTCCCCCCATATTTGAGAATAATCAACTATATTAAAATCCATACCTTGATGTAAAGAGAAGACTCCTATATTGTGTCCTCGGTCCCGGCAAAGATTTATCTGATTGCCAAACCCTTACTTCACCTCTGACAAGACGTGTATTAATCACAACTTGTGAATGTGGGGAATGCCAGGCCTCCACCGTGGTTCGGATCCCACGTTNGGCAAAGATTTATCTGATTACCAAACCCTTCCTTCACCTCTGACAAGACATCTTGTGAATGTGGGGAATGCCAGGCCTCCACCGTGGTTCGGATCCCACGTTAAACTGTAGGTCCTCCATTTCATCTCACAATCACCACACAATCATTACACATTAGCGTAAGTGCGTATAACCCGAACGGGTAGTAAGACGTGGTGCTAATAATGATAATAATATATTGTGCATACGACAGTGACAGAAGAGTGGGTCCTACATAACTACATCTCGTCAACCTGGGTGGTCGTGGGGTGGTGGGTTCAAACCCAGCCAGGACCTTGAGCGATACCAATTCGTAGCACATCTTCCTTCGGAAAGGGAGGTAAAGCCGTCGGAGCTACAGTAGCCCCATGACTTCTTTGGTGCTGACTGACGGCTTTGAAAAGTTACCAGACCAAATTATGTATCCCTACGCCTAACCATATGATCGGCAAAAACATGTGTTTAGCCTCTGTCACTTCTGACGGAAACATTTTAGGTATATACCTAGATGTTGACTGTCAGAAGTCAGCTGTGAGCTGTCAGTCAGCACCAAAGAAGCCATGGGGCTACTGTATGTTGATTGTGGCGTATATATTCTAAATTAATAACTCTGGGAGATATGTAAAAATACCTTTCCAGGAAAAGTTGGTAGGCTCTATCGCTCTCACTCATAGAAATTATCGTGATATGATATAATTAGTCGGTTCAGAAAGTGCATGTTAAATACTCAAATATATTTTTAAAAAGAAATAAAGCTACTACATATTCATTTTTATATTCTGGTAGAATTTAATCAGGCTAATCAGAATTTTATACAAAGTGATAATAGCAAGTTTAAATGGGTTGTTGTTATTATTATTAGCACCGCGTCTTACTACCCGTTCGGGCTATACGCACTTACGCTAATATGTAATGGTAGGGGGATTGTGAGATGGAATGAAGGACCTACAGTTTAACGTGGAATCCGAACCACGGTGGAGGCCTGGCGTTCCCCACATTCACAAGTTGTGATTAATACACGTCTTGTCAGAGGTGAAGGAAGGGTTTGGTAATCAGATAAATCTTTGCCGAGACCGAGGATTGAACCCCGGCCTCCAGTACCGAAGTCCGACACCTTACCCCTAGACCACTAGGTCACCGAATGGGTTGTTGAAAATTAATATTTCCAATAATAATAGTACTAGGTTTAGTATGATAACCAAGTATTTGTATTAAATACATACATTTTTATATCAATACTAAAACAATTTAGGTTTATTTACTGCAACTATTTATTACTTTTATTGTGACAGTAACTTATGTTTTCAAATTACAAATTTGATAATATTGTTTTTTTTCTTAAAAGTTCTCTTTTGGTGATTATAATTAAATAAACTTATTTTTAAAAGCTAGCAATTTTTTTGTTACTAAAATTATCATTAATTAAAATCCTTATTAAATGTAATGTTATATTTGCTCTTGAACGGGCCTGAAATCCAATCAACGACAACAATTCCTGGCTCCGCCCTTGAAAGACAATAAGCAGGATGGGATTGTACACTTAGAAATACAAACATAAATTTGGGTTGTAAATAAGTATGCATATACCTAACTTTTAAGGGGAAATTTAACAATACGATAAATATTAATCTTGTTGCGATTATCCTTAAAAGTAGAGTTAGATCTGATAAAATGTGTGCATAATCAATCAAGGGTGTTTTAAATATATTCTAAAATACTTTTGAAGCTATGGAATTAGATGCCCAGAAGTTGAAAGATGTAGTAATTGATTTGTATATTTGGCAGCTATAAATAGTTTGAAGTGTATTGTATTGTCATTCAATTTATGTCTGTTTTAACATAAATGTAATAAAAGAAAGGCGTTATTATACACAAGGCTAGGCCCTAGCATACATCATCTATATACGTACAGTATTTTTCAGCCTGATCAATGAGGACATGACCAGAATAGGGGAAAGGGGGAGTAGACTATACCACCCTATCAAATCACCCCCTAAATCCCATGTTGGCGCGTGTTTGCCTCCCCTTGCATGTCATTAGGGTGGACTGGCTGTGTGACTCACTGTGTAACTGCACACTATCTAGTGCAGCGTTAGCTAGTCGACATACTTGCTGCGATTATGGAACGTTTTGAAAATAAAACTTTGTCCTTTCATCACAAATTAAATTCATTTCAACGCTGGAGTTAATTTAAATCTAAATCTAAAATGGAAATTGACAAGCTCTTCAATATTATATTACTACATCTTATTTAATAACATTGAAATTGTTTTCACAAATAAAAATTGCGAGATAATTTTAATTGTGTTAAAATATTGTGCCTGTTTAATATTAATCTTATCTATTGTTATACACTAGCCCAAACACACTGTTTCCCGTTTATTTTATTTATTTGTTATAAAAAATTATTGTAGAGCATTTTTAAAATGGCATACGCACAATAACGGTAAATTAAGAGCTTAAAATGGAGTTTGAATTTATTTTTTGCCAATACATTAGTTATTTCTGGTTCTAAAATATAAATATTGTTGTCGACCTTCCTTAATAATTTCATTAGTTTGCAAAAATACTACCATATTTATAGAAGTTGCAAATATTTTATAGTAAAACTTCACTTTAACTCAATAAATACATTTAGTTTGTTTTATAGCAGTGAGAATGTTAATAAAGGTACCCAATGAAGTTTACTTTAAAACAAAAGTACAGTAGCCCCATGGCTTCTTTGGTGCTGACTGACAGCTCACAGCTGAGAGCAGATGGCTTTGAAAAGTTACCAGACCAAATTATATATCCCTACGCCGAATCATATGATCTGCAAAAACTTGTGTTAAGCAATTGTCACTTCTGACAGTCAAAATTTAGATATATACCTAAATGATTACTGTCAGGAGTCAGCTGTGCGCTGTCAGTCAGCACCAAAGAAGCCGTGGGGCTACTGTAGGCTATGTTAGCCAATAAAATACAAATGATTTAACAAAAAGTAATATTTAAAAACAGTTATACTATATTGCACCAGAAAAACGACCCGGGAGGAAAAGGGGGAGGGGCGTGGGGGCAAATTGGGCAACTGCTCCTCTTCCTTCCCCATCCAATACTAAAAAAAATATTTTAATAAAACATCGAATGTATAGACTACATTTTGATACATGCTTACGATTTGGTATTAAAAAGATATACCGTCATGCACATTAAAAATTCCCCTGGAGTTCCCAATTGGAAAAAGAACAAAAACACTGGCTTCACTCCATTGTACACAAGGTCATAGTTGTAATTATTAATACGTCTTCACTGTTTAAATAACTCAACAGCTAATTTATAAATGTTGTCAAAGGTATGGCACTAGCTCAGTCCATAGCGCGTCTATCTACTGAGATAAGAGTAGCAGGTTCGATTCCCAGCATGGCCAAACAATTTGTCATTGCTGAAATGTGGGTTTACCCTCTAACACTGATAAATTATTATTATTAGCACCGCGTCTTACTACCCGTTCGGGTTATACGCACTTACGCTAATGTGTGATGGTAGGGTGATTGTGAGATGAAATGGAGGACCTACAGTTTAACGTGGAATCCGAACCACGGTGGAGGCCTGGCATTCCTCACATCCACAAGATCTCTTGTCAGAGGTGAAGGAAGGGTTTGGTAATCAGATAAATCTTTGCCAGGACCTGGGATTGAACCCCGGCCGCCAGCATAGAAGTCTGACACCTTACCCCTAGACCGCCAGGTCACTACTGATAAATTAACATCCGAGGACTGGTTGTTGTGCCTGTTCTAGTCTTAAATTAAATTATAGGTTGTATAAAGCTACGACAGGCCTTGCAAGCCGGTAGTGGGAAATATATGGTTTGAATATAAAACTGACCCAGAATGGAAACAGTTGCGGATATGGAGTTAATGTTATAAAAAAAATCTAGTGGTTGAAATAAAACATTATCTTTTCTCAACATCTTCTAGGCATACACTTAATTTGTTCCTTTAATCATAAACCAAAGAGTAGTGTATGGATTTAGAATGTTTTAATGATTTTTACTATAACTATAGACTGAAAAATGTCATTTTCAGAGCTTAGATTACGTAAATATTTTCCCTGAGCTTAAATAACTCCAAATAACTTCTAGATGCATTTAATATTCATGAACTTTCTTGGATTCCATCCGTAAAAAAACCAGCTTCATTAATTTTGTATTCTGGCTAGGGCCTTGATTGTTGGCCCCCATCAAAATAATTTGGGGGCCCACCCCCTTAATGTCATGTCTAAACTAATTCTTGGTTACCTAATTCTAAAACCTAGCTCAACTCATGCTACCTCTGTTCAAATCAAATTCAAATCCATTAATACTTAACATCTGATACAAAGCTAAGAAGACTACAACCATTCACCTTTATTATTTTGAACATTATATTTTTATTGTTAAACTACTGTGTTCTCTGGATAATCATTTTACTTCTCTTCAATCAATTATATTCATTTTGTATTGCTACATATATTATTTTAAGGGGATCATTGGCTTAGGCCTAATACACTCCTCTATATCAGGTATTCTCAAAATACAGGTTTATTCAGGGCTGTGTGAAAATAACTTCTATAAAGATTCTTTAGTTGGATAACTAGTTTCGTATTTGAAAAAATATGTAATGCATAAACAACGTATCTAAGGCCAACTATTGTGTTTTTTTGGGGGTGGGTAAATCCTCGTCTCCCTAAGGGTGGACGTGTATGTATTAGTTATGCTAATGTGTTAATGATAGGTCCGGTTGAATCTAGGGCAAGTGTTACTGCATATCTTTAACACATCAAAGAACTTCAACAAACCCTTCTCAGTGGCGTAGTTGGTTAACGCGCTAGTCGTGTTGAGCTCGACTGCTGAGGACGGGGAGTATCAAGGTTCGAATCTCGGTCGGGTGAACTGGGGGTGGTTTTTCCTAAATGGTTTTCCAATCTCCCTCCACGCAAATGCGGGCTCCCTTCCTCTAGTTCAACCTTCCTAATTCCTCATCCATTAGCGTAATTAGTACTTAAAGCGTATAACACTAACGGGTAGTAAGACGCGGTGCTAAATAATAATAATAATAATAATAATAATAATAATAATAATAATAAGTTATTATTATTATTATTAATATTATTAGCACCCCGTATTACTACCCGTTCGGGTTACACGCACTTACGCTAATGTGTAATGGTAGGGTGATTGTTGAGATGAAATGGAGGACCTACAGTTTAACGTGGAATCCGAACCACGGTGGAGGCCTGGCATTCCCCGCATTCACAAGATGAATAATAATAAACTTTAACAAAATGAATATTAGACTTCAATACCGGCCAAAGAAAGAATTTGATTGTGAGGTTTTTTTCACACCACGTTTTAATACACGTTCGGATTATACGCTTATGATCTTAAGATTAGTAAGTTTATATTTATATTAAGTGCACCTGCATTTGCGTGGGGGAAGAATGGTAAACCATTTTGGAAAACCACCCTCAGTACACCCGACCAAGATTTGAACCTTGATCTCCCCGTCATCGGTAGTCCAGTCTACTGCGAGAGTAGCGCGTTAGGCCTTGAGGCCACTGAAGCGATGAAACGCTGTCCATTAAATGCAGTAGCTCACTCCAAAGGTGATAATTTTTTTAATAAAAAATTGCAAGCAATTACGCTAGAATTAATATGTGCATTGAATATGTGCTGAACGCATCAACATAATTACATACAACTGTCTGTATGTCCTTTCAGGGCTATTTCTCCCACTTAACGAAACGAGAGCTGAAATTTCTAATATACGCTATGGAGCATGCCATCTTTACGAGAAAATTCCGAAATTTAAAAAATACAAGATGGTGGATCTAATATGGCTGATGCAACGTACAATTTGATTCCTTAGAGTTGAAATTTGGAATTAATGCTATAGAGAATGCCAGATTTAAAATAAAAATCCTAAGCTTGAAAAATGTAAGATGGTGGAGGTATCGTATAAGCTGAGATTTTTTTCATACAACCCGATCACCTGGAAGAAGCTTTCACACAAATTTAACAACCCCCTTTTATGAAAACACTAAAAATATGTATTAAAAATAGCACGAAGCAGACATAATGGGAAATCTGAAATTGCACCGGTCGAAGACAAACCTAACAGTTGGTATCTTACAAATACCAGACTTACAAATTCATATAACGTTACAAATATTAAAACGACTTGGGGAGGGGGTGACCTTAATATTGCCTTCTTTACTATTGAATCAATCTCAATATAATGATACGAGAAAAGATTTAAACATTATAATTTACTGTAGACACCATTCTGATGTTTAAACACACGATTATTTGTAAGGCTCTCAACACAAGCTGAGTTAGTACATCTGGGACCGCAGACCAGAGATATTCAATCTTTATATGTCAAAGGATCAAAGTTTCGGTCTCCCGTTGGCTTGCGTGTCTTTATAATGTACCGACAATATTCGGATTTGATACATATTAAAACATTCGTATTTATTCATTCTTCTACACTTAAACTCACACCAGGAATCAGGCCTGTCTCCGACAGGGGAAATTTCGGATTTCTTGTTAAGTATGTTCTCTGTGGTTTTTTCCTATTTTTGTACGTTTCATAGCAGGAGATAACGTGATTTGTCTTGTCTACTATAATTGTCATTTTCTCGTTCAAAGTACATTCGTCAAGTATGCTACTTTTCTTCGCGTAAAAAGTAAAAATCGTTTATAAGATAATATAAAATATTAATTTATTATTATTATTTTAGCACCACGTCTTACAACCCTTTGAGTTGTACGCCTATGTACTAATTACATATTGAGTTAAGGATTAGGAAGGTTTAGTTGAGAGGAAGTGGATCCATATTCGCGTGGAAGGAGAGTGGAATAACATTTAGGAAAAGCCATCTTTAGTGCATCAGATCATGATTAAACTCCGATCGCCCAGTCTTCACCAGTTTAGTCTAGCACCAGAATAGCGCGTTAGACCACGCGGCTATCTAAGCGGTTTTTATTTTATTAGTTGGTTATACAAAATATATATCTGTATTTGTCATTTTTTTCTCTTGAAATAATTTTATATTACTTATTAGTCAACGGACCGCAAAAAAATGTTAGCGTGGACCACGAGTGGCCCTCGGGCCGTGGGTCCAGGCCCCTACTTTAGACTCTCTCGCACAACGCCCGATTCCACATCTCGTTAGGACTAAGTATTTTTGAGCTGACTGGTATTCGAAATGGTAAATATATCTGAGATAGTTTCTAATTCGGTGGCCGCATTGTCTAAGGCACTTCTCTCACAATATACTAGACTGCCGAAAATGGATAAATCGGGGTTCGATCCTGGTCTGGTGTACTAAGAGTTTTTTTACCAAATGGTTTTACACTCTTCCTTCACGTAAATGCGGATACAATTCCTATAAAATTAAACATACGTAATCCCTTTCACATTAGTGTAATTATTACATAGACGTGTAACACGAACGGGTAGTAAGATGCTGTGCTAAAAAACAAGCAGCACCAGAGTTAGTTAATCATCCCGAGATATGACGCCTGAGGGATCCTAACCACGGCGTGGAGCCGATGTAGAAATAAGGAAAATATCAAACTATTTTAATAAATATCTTATAATAGGATAAAAATGACCTTAAAACTTAAATGTCCGTTAAATTTAGTAGATTCATTTAAAAATTGTATTATCTAATTTAGTAGATGCAAAATGTCATCAAAATATTCTTTGAAAATAAAAACGTTTTCTATTTTTTTTTAATTCAAATAGCTAGCCTTATTTACCTTAAAAAAAAAGTTGTAAATAACTATTAGAGGCATAAATATGTTTTTCCCCCAGAAGTTTGGGAGTTTTGTTCCCCGAACCACCCTTGTCCCTCGAAATTGATTCTTGTTACAGTGTTGATTGAATTCCTCCTCCAAAGTATATTTCTAAGTCCACCACTGAATATAAGTGCAGTAGCTATAAACTAATCTAAATGACAACTTTCCACAACATAAGATACAGTCAAGCGCTTCAATTGAAGATGCTCAGAGTTTATTTCCAGAGACAACTATTTGAAATATTGAAGGTTAGAATATATTGCATTCCTTGTCCTAGACAAACCATTGCAGTGGCCCAATAAGGGACTGGTGCGATACCAGGTGTGAGCTACAAGTTTTTATTATTACAATTTAATATTAAAACACTTGACAAGAAGAAAGTGTGTTTGGGTCAAAGGTTGATGATGACTTAGGTTCGGTCGTTTTAATCAGTACGTTTATAATCTGCGTGGAGGATATTTGAGAGGAAGTTATATATTCCATTCACCGTAGGAATTGACTTCTGAAAGGCCTTTTTCCCTACCATAAATCTACTATATAGTAGGATATTGGTAGGAAAAAAGACCTTTCAGAGAGTAATTCCTACCGTGAATGGAATATAGATAGGGGATGGTAGAAAATCCCTGTGTGGAGTACACTCATCTGAGATTAAAACACTGACCTTCTTGGCAACGATGACTAAGTAAAATATCAGTTTAACGTCCTAGACCACATGGCTACTGGTGTGAGACAGATCCAGTAGATTTAAGAAACTTATAAACCTTTACTATTTTAAACATTTCCTCAGTAAAATCAGCCCATCTAAAACAACGAACCATTAGCACCATCAGGACTACAGGCCGCTACTGATAGATATGCAGCTCCCTTGTTTGCCTTGAACTACTGGCTCTGAGTGTCAGAAGCGACTTTCAGAGGAAGTAGGTGGCTTGTTAAT
>CABFOV010011845.1:2096-12737 GCA_902141375.1 Timema poppense | reverse complement strand
CTTTAACAATATTGCTCCATGTAGCCCCCCGTGGGTAGATAATATTTTAAACGCTCTAATTCAGAAGAACATGATGAAAGGGTTGATTTACAATAAACCTTCTACCACCAACCGAAATAGGACATGTGAAACCAACTTTTAGAAAAATACCTATTTATCTCCCACTACCCCCAACATCCTCAAGGGAAAACTCGAGCACATACATCTCTACGATTACGATGGTGATAATTTTCAGGAGACAAGCAGAGAATGCCAAGTACACCTTCAGTTCATCCGTTGAAGATGGTATAATGGACACTAGTCATGTGAGGCAGGAGACGAGAGATGGACTTAAGCTAAATGGATTGTACTCGTATAGCGACGGCTTCTACATGAGGACCGTCCACTACGAGGCGGATGACCAAGGCTATAGAGTCATCAAGTGAGTTTTAACCTGCTTTTTATAGACAGATCACACAACTGACCTAACCAAGGGCAAAAGTGGTATTAGTACCAACAAACATAAACATTAATTGTCAAATCTGAAAAAAATACACATATACTAATACTCTTAAACTTTTTTTAGCATCAAAAAATGTACTATAATAATTCATTAAGCACTCAAAGATAGATAAAATACAGTTTTTTGGTTTGTGGGTTGCTCATTGAATAAAATATAAGGCTCAGATAAAAAAAAATATTTTGCTTTAAAGTATCAATCTTGCAATTAACTGAATGACTGCGGGAAGAAAGGTCAAGGTTTGAATCTTGGATGTATTTAATGAAGTTTGTTTTTCATCTGTAATTTAACACTGATTTTCCCATTCTCTCTTACTCCGCTAATGTGGGTTCATTTCCTATAAGCTACCCAAAAATCCATGCCTTTTAAAATAAAACGTTAATAGCCTACATGTTAAATCTACTAATAACAAATCATTTATAATGAATGAAAATGTACCCTACATTGTTCAACTCTCCCCTTTCAAATATCTAAAGATCAGTTTTGATGAAAACAAATATTGAATTTACTATAAACATTATTTTTATATTATTTATTATGTAGTATCTGTAACTATTCAATAGTTCTACCTACTGGGCCACACATATATATATGCACGTGTATGCCCTATTAAGTAGAACTATATATAGGCCCTATTAGGTAGAAGTAGAAATATTGAATATCTATGTATAAAGAAAGAGAGAGAGAAAGAGAAAAGAGATAAAGTTACCAAGGGCTTTTTAACTTGCTTTTTAAATTATTATTATTATTATTATCATCATCACCACGTCTTATTACCCGTTCGGGTTACACTCATTTACGCTAATGTGTAATGGTAGTGGTGATTGTGAGATGAAATGGAGGACCTACAGTTTAACGTGGAATACGAACCACGGTGGAGGCCTGGCATTCCCCACATTCATAAGATGTCATGTCAAAGGTGAAGGAAGGGTTTTGTAATCAGATAAATCTGTGCCGGGACCAAGGATTGAGCCTCGGCCGCCAGCACAGAAGTCTGACACCTTACCCCTAGACCACCAGGTCACCTACCACGATTTAATAGCATTAACATAGTTTTCCGGATGTAAGTGTATAGAGATTTTGTATTACTTCTGGTCTTTTGGTTCAAACAAACTATATGTGCAGTTTGGGCTATGAGTTTATGAACATTCTGTATATAGTCCGTAGTGAGTAGAACTATTGAATAATTATATATATAATACGTATAGGCCCTATTAGGTAAACATCTAGAGTAAGTACAGATACTATAGAATAAATAATACAAAAATAATATTTATTTAAATTAAAGTACTATATAAATTTAGTCAAGTTGATTGTTAACTAAACCTAAACATAATGTGTTACTCAAAGCCTTACACGACAATGTATCCTTCGATTACTTTATAAAATAGAAAAATTTCCCTTTAGTTTGTAAATACTGAATCGGGAGGACAACATTTTTTTCCTTATAGATATAACCAATAAGTAATTTTATCTAAATGCTTACATTCCACGTAAAAGCATTACCATGGGTAACCATTTGGTTACCTTCAGAATTAGATGCCTTACTGCAGACAACTTGTACACGAGTTTTATTCTAACACTATAATTCGACAAATGCTGACATTATAGGAAACAGCAATAACATATCTTTCTAAGCTACCAATGGAGTTCACAATTATTGGCAAATGTTGAGAAGTGTACTTTTTGGGGTTTTATAATTCAGATACAATTAAGATCATACCAACCAAAAGTGGACAGATGGTAACTTTTTTAAGTACCTTTGGGACTCCTCATCGTCAATCATTAAATAAGTTTGGACTATAAAATTAATGAATAAATTTAAATATTAGATATAATAGATAAGATGAGAAAACTGCAACAAGGTACTTTGAATGTAGAACTGGAAAACTGATCTAATTTGCATACATACTCATTAAAATTTTTATTTACTATAGTTCAGATCATATACTCTAGTCTCATCTACAATAATCTATTCTAATAGCAAACATTTAGACTCGGTCTACAATTGACTCAGAGGTAAGTTTGATGATTAGCCAATAAGGACGTGACCGAAAATGGTAGGATTAAATATGAAAATATAATTTAGGGTTAGTTATGAATCACTCTAGACCAGTTCCCAAAGTTTTATTTTAAAGGGCAATTTTTCTATTAGAGTCAAGATTTTTAATGACGCGCAGTTTAGTTACAAATTATCAAATTTAAACACATTTTAAAATATTCTCAAAAATTGACATCTTATTAAATTACAGACTACAATAAAATTCTCCACAAAGTTTTGGTAGTTAATTTTGAATTTTTTTCAAATAAAAATATTATATCTTTGGGTGTTTGTATGACTGCATTTGATATCTCAGGCAATTTTTAAAATGCGAGCTATATTTTTCTTCATTTGTTTTATCGTTATGTTATTTATTTGCCATGATGACCATATATTTGATTTCTGGTCCTACTTTTTTTGTCACCTATGTTTTAATTATTAGTATCCATTTATTTTAAAAAGGATCAGTGGAAGGTTTTATTGGCGTATTATGAGTCTTTTAAATCAGATTTTGATAGTGAATTTCTAGAAAATAGTAATCCTTAATATATTTCCCTTTCTTCTTAATACCTACATCTGAGAAACATAAATATATTTTTATGAATTGACAGTAATTAATTATTGTTCTATTCTCATTTCCTTGTAATTAATCCACCACCTTACTATCCATACGCTATACAAAAAAAAAGTACAATCAGTAGGTTAATTACGATAACTATCTTATGACTTTAACTTGAATAATTATATTTATGGATCCTCAAATCAAGACACATTTCTTACAGTTTAGTAAATACTGTGAAATAAATAAAATACTCACACAGTAACTATTATTTATTTTACTGCAGTCTTCTTCCAAAACCACATTAGAGATCTTTAACTTCTTAAAGATTTTGTTTCAAATGCTTCAAAATGCTTAGTTCTAATAAAGCTATTAAGATCTATTATTGTGATGATCGGGGACGATAATTGAGAGAATATCTTGAACAACATATCAGTTGACAAGTTTAATTAGTTTAAATACTTAGGAATAATTCTAATCAACAACAACTACATCAGTATTTTAGTGGAGTGGGTTATCACATAAAATACTGGAATAAACAGTGATCTCAAATAATTTATGGTTGATGCCTATATCTACTTATTTATGTTATCACCCTTATTACCTGCTATCATCACTAGTGTCAAATTGTTACTTTTTAATATCCTTTCTATTCATATTATTATTTCTAATCTCACTTCTACCCGCGCTATGACAACATTTAAATAGCTCGTGTTTGTCTTTTTCCCTAGTGTCAATATTATCATAGAACTATATTAACTTTTATAGTAGATGGTGTTTTATATTTGTCTCATGTCTACAATATCCTTGAAATAGTTTGTAGCAGTTATTTAAGTGAACTTCTCCTATTATTAATAAAGATGTCACGATACCTCTTTTTATCAATTGTGGTTATCGATTCCAATTCTTAAGTTCAACTTTGATTTTTCTATTTTCGATCGAGATTCTTGAACATTTCCTAGTTCATTATTTTTCCAACCTCATTCACAAACATATTTATTCAACTGTATAGCATAGCAAAAAAAACAACTAAAACATAACAAGATTCTTCATCTAATAGGATTATTATTAATTGAACCAAAATATATAGCAATTAACAGCAAGTTAAAGTAATATAGAAATAATTGATTACTACTCATTCAAAATTTCATCTAATAGGATTATTATTAATTGAACCAAAATATATAGTAATTAAAAGCAAGAAAAGTAATATAGAAATAATTGATTACTACTCATTCAAAAATTTTCCATTTTGCTTAGCCGTCAGTAGTTTCACTGAGAGCTAGGAATTGGAAGTATCGAGAATCGTATTATTAAGATCGATTATCGATTCTTTCGATACTAGTAAGAATTGAGTGTATCGAAGTATCAAAGAATTGAGTTTGATATCCTTAATTAACTATATTTGTAGTAAATTGAGCTTGTGTGTTTCTTTTCTCTAAATATATCCTTCTAGAACTAGCATTGAGATGGCTGGTGTTTATGTTCCAGGGAAGATATAATTCCAATTGGAGATGGTCCCCAAGTCAACCTAGATGGGAGGGCCAAAGTGAACACCAATGTTGCAGGTGTAAACAATAAATATTCCATTACTGCTGCTGACATTGCTTCGCTAAGAGCCCGAGGAACTCAATTGTCTACGTAATACAAGCAATTGTGTATTTATTACTAGTGTAACTATGCCTTCTCATGTAATCTTTTTCTGTTTAACTCTTTAAATATTCAATGTCAGAGTATAATCATATTATGGCCTCTGAAAACAACTAACAAAAATATAGTATAGTGGTTGACTCTAGCAAATTGTTCTTGTACTTATTACCTCCTGATCAACAATGAGGTTATTGTCATGAGTGTAGGGCAAACAAAAAACAAACCTATTTTATCTCGTAATTTCTGCTGGCCTTCTTAATCTTCCTGGTCATTCCTTTATAACTAGTAGACTGATAATTAACTACATTAGGATTGTGCTCAACAAAATAACTAGTTTGATTTATTACTTTTAACAGATTTGAAAAACTTACAAATCTATCATAAATTTTTTTCAATACCTATTAAAAACTATCGCCTGGTACACAAGAAATAAGTTTGGGAGTTTTCATTTACTTCCACAATTTTCTTATCATATATATTTTCTTATTTAGGGCCTATGTAAGTTTAGTGACAATTTTAAAGTCTGTATAATTTTAAGGTGTGAACCCAAACTGAGCGTTTAGAGAAGTGGGATCAACTTCAGCAATAGGAAGTTTAACTTCTGTTAGTAACTGCATGATGATTATTATTATTTATTTGTTAATTAAATGATTCTAATTGATTGATACAACAATCGGCACACAATGATAATTGCTTACTTATAATAAATAATGCACTTATAAATGTATATTAATTAAACTTTCTTATAATACTCATTTCGTATATAATAACAAATCTTATAAAAATATTTTATTTCAATTTGGAATGATTCAACCGACCTACTGTCGGTGATAACATTACAAATATAATGTTAATGAAGTCAAACCAAGGAAATAAATCATTTAATAAGGAAACAAATCTCATTGGGATAATTCTATCTTTTTTCCCATTAATGGTTTCATGTATGTTATCCAAATGAATTCTGATTAATTTCCTTAAAATCCCCTTCAAACTATGAATTTGTCTAAGTTGGGGACAGGCTGGATGTGCAATAAGATGCATCTAAATAAAATAACTAAGTTAAACTTTCCCCACTCCTGATTTGGGAGCTCAAGGTAACATTTATTAATGTAGAGTACAGAGGATTTAAACTCAACTGTACACAGGGGTAAGGGATACTAAGAAGCCTGACAAAAATAACTAAGATTGTAGCTATTAGTAAAAATTCTGTACTTTTAATAAAACTTGAAGTTCTTAGCTTCTGTGTTTATTAGAATCAACTGGCGAATTTGTTTGGAAAAAAATTGCAACACTTGCTTTATGACTATTATTTATTGTATCAGAAGCATCTTTGAAATATTGTTAAGGGTTTTATTTGCTTGGAAAACCGTTTATTAAATTAGTTCCTTTTGTTGGATTATAAGTAAATGAATGGTATATGACTTTAAATAATTCGAGACCTATTGTTTGCCTTTTACTGATTTTTTTTAAATACTCTATTATCAACAAATTAAAGAACATAAAAACAATACTACAAAGAAAGTCCTGTACACATTAAAGTTCCCCCACTTTTTCTATATGACAACATTGACTCTTGCTCTCATATTAATTTTGTAAGATTAAAGTTAAAAAGTAATGCTTATTTAACATTCCAATTGGTTGTGGCTATCATTTATTATTCTAGAATATTTTAAAGTGCTGAAAAATGGTGATATAATTTGAGGATGGTGTAAAGATGGCTCGATGAGAAAATTAAAATTAATTAATGATAACTATTTTATAAAGCCAGTATATGTTTCTATTTATACAAATTTTATTTTGGTTATATTCAAAGGAGAAATAATTGTAAACACTTGTATTATTAAAATTACATTATTGCAATGACAACTGATTAAGAATATTTTGATAAACTAATACATGAAATATAGATGATCAAAAGCTCAATATGTGTAATGATAGTATAATTATTATGTTTAATACTAAATAACCTCTGGCTAGAAATGTCTATTGAATGTTCGTTGATTATTTAATTCATTTTATGTAAATAAAGCCTTTATTATAACTAATACACCTCCAATTCCAGAAGTATGGTTTTGAGAATATATAAATAAATACAAAATATTTTATTTTACCGTTTATCAAATTCTAAAAGACAAGTAGTGGTGATTTTTTCCACACAGCTATATTTTGATAAGATATTCCAAAGAAAACTTTCCTCAAATTGGAAATGACGTGTGGCTATCTCCACATAAAATGGAGGGAAAACAAAAGATCTGGATATTTTACAAAAAATTGTAATAGTTTATTATAATATATGAAGATGTTTGCTGCAAAAAATATTGTGTGAATGCAATAAATTCAATCCTTATTATAATAAGGAAGCTAGAAAATCACGCCCCATAAATATTATTGTGTTGGTCCAAATTTCCAAATATCCATATATTTTATCTCCCAGCACACCTGTCATAATTTTAATGCACATTTCACAGAGTGATTGAGGATCATATTATCTTAGATAGTTTATAAATGAAGATTGTAGGTCAAGAACTAAACTTTAAAGTGAAACATTGTTTTGTATATTTATTAAATGCCTGATTAGTGCTTAGTGTCTTGATGTTTCTCAAAAAATAAATGGTACGGTACCCAACATACATTTTTTCTCCCTTAGCTATAAAAATGGAAACAATATTTAAAAAAATTATAAGATATGTTAAATGAAATAATACACATTTCCGTTTAAGTTAAATACAATAAACTGTTACAGAAACACAGTGAGAAATAAGGAACACCATTGTTCACCAAAGAACATAACAATTAGCTCCTTATTTCCCAAACATCCATTTAAAAATTTATTTGCTGATGTCTCGAAAATTATTGGTCTTATAAAAATATATTTCAAATATTTTATTTTTATTTTTAACAGTCCTACAACTTTGAAATAGTAAGGCATTCCTTATATCATGATTTCAGGAAATACTATCAAAATTGGGTGAATCTATAAATGTAAAGTACCCTCTAAGTAATTTCCCCAAGAGAATGAGATGCGCCAGGCCATGCCAGGAATCGAACACGGAACCCTTAATCTAGTGAACAGACAAGCTAGTGACTGAGATAAAGTGTCGGGCTTTTGATAAGAATTTTAATCAAAATCGTTAGAGCAAATTTTGAGAAAATCGATTGTTTCTATTTTCACCTTTAGTAAACCACACTTAATTTTAGGTTTCAATATATAATTCTAAAAAAACTCTTGGGAACCTTAAGAAAATCCAGATTTAGGCCGATCAGTGTATGGTTTCTGCTCTGGTTTGAGATAAAGACACACAAACATAGACGCTATCACCAAAAATCCCATCAAAATCTTGAATTCAAATTTTTTGACAACAGGGGTCGCGATAAAATAAAAATTGTGTCTATTTATTCAACAGTTTTATCTACTATTTATTTTATTAATAGTTTCAAGACCACTTTCGGAGTAAATATTTTGGTGTTAATCTTTTGTAAAATATATAGTAATATCGAGTCCTATAAGTAATCGTTTCAGGTCTCACTTCTGTAATAGCTAGCACTGGTTTGAATATTAGCCGTTCGCACTGATGCTGGTTATGATATCTATGTGATTTATCACTGCTGTTTTACTATCCCCCATCAACCCTAATTATGATGTATTTTCTCTAAGCAACCTTCCTTATACCTAAATCTTACGGCAAGTCTTGGGTCTAAATGTAAAATATATATTTATGAAATTATTATAAAAGTTTAAATTTAAATAATTGGCAAATAATGTTCTGTTAATTCATGTTAAAACTACAAAATATTACTCCTAAAAATATATTTTAGTTTGATATTCAAGAAAAGCTGAATTTGGTGTAAATGTTACATTTGATGTCCAACAAACTATTGAAAGGATGGTTAATGTAAAACGATTGAATTTTGAATTTTTAAACAATCACCAAACACTGGAAAGTATTGTTTTCATTATTAAGTTATATATCTGTAGACAAATACCAAACCATGCAAGGAAATGTCCTCAATACTGAATTGTGAATCTATGGAAAGTCATTAAACACTGTATGGCATTGTCCTCACTACTGACTCGTGGATCTATGAAGAGTCATTAAACACTGTATGGCATTGTCCTAACTACTGACTAATGGATCTATGGAGAGTCATTAAACACTGTATGGCATTGTCCTCACTACTGACTCATTTATCTATGGAGGCTCACTAAGCACTTGATGGTATTGTTCTTACTAATGACTCCGTGATATTTGGAGAGTCACCAAACACTGGAATGCAGTGTCCTTTATAATTATTAATAAATCTTTGTAAATGAACCAACCTGGCACTAGAAAGTAATTCCCCACTAATTTTTAAAATGCATAGTGTAGGTTACCAAACATTCAATACTGACTGTAACTGTCACAAATCCCTGGAAGTTAATGCCATCACTAATAATAATTAATCGATGGAAAGTGGCCAAACACCGTCTCCACTAGTGAATCATAAATCTGTGGACAGTCTCTAAACATTATAATATATTGTCCTTACTATTAACCAATAGATAAGTTGAGAAACACCAAACATGTGAAGACATTGTCCTCACTAATGAGTCATGTATTTGAGAAGAATCTACAGACATTAACAAGTATTGGCCTCAATTATGATTCACGTATTTTTTGAAAGTTACAATTCACTGGTGATTCATGGAATTATGGGCATTCCCCGAACTTTTCAAGGTATTATACTCATTTACGACCCATGGATCTCCAAACACGCAATATGGAACTATATGTATCTATCTATCACAGTCACCAAATAGTGAAAGATACTGTCATCACCAATGCCTAAATAATTTGTGAAAAGTGTTGTCATTACTATTAAGTCCTTAATCTGCAGACAGTTACTAACTATTGGAAAGTATTGTCCTAATTACTGCCTCATGGATCTGTGGACAGAAACTAAATGCTGGAAAGCATTGTCATCGCTACTGACTAAATGAGCTGTGATCAGGCACTAAAATCCGCTTTGGTGGCCGCATGGTCTAAGGCACTACTCTCTCAATAGACTAGACCGCCAATGATGGGGATATAGGGGTTCAATCCCGGTTGGGTGTACTGAGGGTGGTTTTTCATAAATGGTTCCCCACTTTCTCTCTTCACGCAGATGTGGGTACACTTATTCTAAATTCAACCTTTCTCAGCCCTATCAATCAGTGCCACTAGTACATGCACGTAAAACTCGAATAGATAGTAAGTGGTGGTGATAAAAATATAAATACAGTCCCTAAACCCTGGAAAGTATTGTTTTAATTAGTAAGTCATAATCTTAGAATAGTCACAAACTATTAGAAAGTAGCTTCCTCATAACAGGCTCATGGGTCCGTGGATAGTCACTAAAAACTTGAAGGTATTGTCTTGGCTATTGACTCATGGATACACAGAATGTTCGAAAACTCATAGCCCAAACTATACATAGAACTTGTTTGAACCAAAAGCAATCCATCCCTATACACTTACATCCAGGAAACTATGATAGTAGCATTAACTTATGTTCAAAGTTTTGGCGTATATGTGTACAAGAAGTTGCATAGGAGTGAGGTGCGCGGCACATCACATGTGATAATGGCAAGCACTTTCTGTTATGTAGGACCATTAATGATGAGTCTACGAACGTATTCAAGACTATATCCTTCCCCCTCCCCCCGCATTATTATTTTCAACACACATATTGAAGAATTATCATAGACTCTACCATAAAATATGAGTGACTATAGACATTTTTATGAGGAATAAATTCAATTTTCAAAATAAAATATTGCCTATGTTACTCGCTGATAATGTAGATTTATATTGGTGAAATAATTTTTAAAATCGTTCCAGTAGTTTTTGAGTTTATCCATTACAAACAAAAAAA